>APFE030717305.1:0-41861 GCA_000404065.3 Pinus taeda
TTCAACGCCTTTCTATATCTTCTCTTTTGCTTCTCCGCATACTATTGGCGCAATTCTACTATAGAAGAGTAAAGATGGTTATGAACAACCCATTGCCTTCTCCAGCCAAATCCTGAGGGATGCCGAGATGAAATATAACATCTTGGAGAAACAAGCCTATTCACTAGTCAAGGCTTTGAAGGCATTTCATATGTATCTACTACAATAAGAAATCACAACATTTGTCCCAATGAAAGAAGTCAAGGACGTCCTGGTGAAATGAGACAGCGAAGGAAAAAGGGGTAGGTGGATAACGAAGATACAAGAATATTAGCTAAAAATAAAGCCTACTAAGCTCATAAAAGGCTAGGTTTTGGCCAATGTTTTATCCGAATCTAATTTCCAATATCTAGGGATAAACCTCATAACATAGGAAGGAATACCAGAGGATCATCAGAATGGGATTAAAACATCTGAGTAGAAGATCTATGCTAAATATGAGGGATCACATTAGTATAAGAACATCATTCACTATCTCTTATTCTTGAGGTTTCCACTAGGGTTGGATATATCCAAATATTGAACTCTAAGGTTGCAAGTGCAAAAATATATCATATGCAATGGTCAACTCTACAGGAAGGACCTGGTGGGAATTTTAATACTATGTTTGGTAGAGCACGAAACCCATAAAGTGATTGAGGAAACACAAAATCCTCAAGGCAGGATTCTACTGGCCTATGCTATCTGGAAATGTTCAATCCTAGGTTAGGTCATGCCAAAAATGCCAAGTGGTTGTTGAGAGATAAAAATTTTCTCCTCTCCCCCTAATTCCAGTGCATGTGGAAGAACCTTTCAGACAATGGGGACTAGACTTCATAGGAGAAATAAACCCATTGTCCAGTGGCCAACACAAATGTATATTAACGGTCATAGATTATTTCACCAAATGGGTAGAGGCCGTCCCAGCCAGAAACGCTACAAACCCAGGGGTAATTAAGTTTCTGGGTGAGAATATATTATCTCGCTTTGGTTGTCCTATCAAAATTTTCACTGAAAATGCTCAGGTCTTCAAATCTGCCAAATTCACCAGATTGTACCAGAAATTCAGTATCATTATCGGCACTCCACTACCTACTATCCCCAAGGTAATGTCTTGGCTAAGTCCTCAAACAAAACTATGGTGAGTGTGTTGAAGAAGACCATCACTGAGAATCATAGGAACTGGGACGCGCAACTAAATTTTTCCCTGTGGGCCAACTGAGTAACTCCTAAACGATCCATTGGGAAATCACCTTTTGAGCAAGTTTATGGTAAGGCTACATTCATCCCAATCCAATTAGCAATGTCGGTGGTGAAGTTACTACAATAAGTTGAGGAAGAGCCAAGTGCCTTGACATGAAGGATAAATCAGTTGGTCGAGCTTCATGAAAATAGAGAACAGGTGGGGACCAAATTGTCAAATTACCAACAAAATGAAATCCGTGTTTGACAATAAGGCCAAGGATCTACCTCTTCAACTAGGGGATTTAGTTATCCAATGGGATGTTCGATGGGAAGGCAAGAGAAAACACAAAAAATTCAATCCACTATGGTTCGGCCCTTTCAAGATTGTAGAAGATAAAGGAAAAACATTGTACATGCTTGAAAATATGGATGGTGAATCGTTGAAACTGTCGGTAAATGGTCAGTTCCTCAAACTCTATTTACAAAACTAGAGGTACATGTCTTGCACTCATTGTAAATATCGGTGTGTATTGTAATTTTTATATGAAATTTCCAATTTACATTGGAAAATCCACTTTGATAAAATTATCGCTTGTTTAGAAAATAATCCATGCCCAAAGGAGAAGTTCACAGTTTGTAGGTTCTCAACACCTTGCTAGCAAGGCACTCTCATCAGGTGGAGCCAATGTTGTCCCATTATGATAACAGAGGTCCAGTTGCACAAAGACTACCAAAGAACATAGAATTTTTCAACCATCTTCCAAGCCACAGAGGTTCTCAAATCTAAATTGGACCCTCCCCACTGGATGGTGTTCGGAATAAGCTTTCCAACGTATATGGAAGTCCAAAAATGGACTTATGGATCAAAAGTTAGAGCAAATTGAAGATGCCCTTTCAAAACTAGAAAACAAAGGAAAAATGGCTAAGGTTCAGGCCCATCACAACTCGCAACCGGGGCTTTTCTGAAGTAGCAACAGGGGAAGACAGCAAAATCTACGATCAATCGATCACTGATATCGCAAATCGGCTATCGGTGGGTCCAAGGCAAAGAAAATATTGCATATCAATGGTTAGAGGCCCAGGGCACATAATGTATTGATGTTTCACGATTCAGAGCACCAATATTGCATATCGACAATCGCAAGTGCAAAAGGATGCACACAAACACAAGGTCAGAAAATCACCAAACATTGATATCATGAAAATTGCCAAGATTTGGGCCTTTAGTGTTCAATCGCTGGGAGGGGACTATTTCATTTAACAAAGATATTCAAAGAAAAACAAAGCGTGGATGGCCCCTTTTCTCTCTCCTCCACGGGGCACGTGGCAGAATATCATTGGTCCCTATGAATCCATTTGGTAGCTAAAGTGAACATGACATGGTAGTATGGAGATGACGTGGTAATACAAAGGACACATGGCATGCTGATCTGGTATTTTCAGAGTGCTAAAGGGAAATTTATGGGTGACATGTGTCACCTCTCACAAAGTGACATGTGGCAATGATGACATCATCCATTGCAAATCGACAATCGACGATCTCACAAAGCAAAGGTCCATCCTCCACTGAAGTCCCTTCTAACCTATGATTGTGATATGTGAAAGACCCTATTGGTTGTGATATTTTATGCATCATGCTTTCTTAAAGTCCCATGTTCAGACAATCGACCAGCATTATGAAAGGAGGTAAAGAGGATCCCTCTCCTGTATTGCAATTGTGATACCTCGGGTGGGCCCAACCCCATAGATCGGTGATCATAAGGGTTAAGAGGAGATATCAAAGGAAAGCATGAGAAAGAACCAAAGTGTGAGAGTCTATGTATAAAAGGAAAAATGCCCCCAGACAGGAGTCTAAGGGCTCTAGCACCTTAGGGCTAAGGACCTGGTTCAAGGCCTTGGTCATACGAAGAGAATTACAAAAAGGGGTTGAAGCAAAGGGGCCTAAAGGGGATCTGAACTCACATGTTTCATAATGTTCTAGTGATAAGGGCTATTTTTGGGAAAATTAGTGTCTTGTTGAACAATTAACCCTCTAGGTTTGGCAGCTACCCTAGAAACAATAGTTTAAAGCAATTCAATGATATTTCCTATGTGTAACAGATAAAAGAAAGATAGTGGAACCAACCTGGAACTTCCGCTTAATCCCTTGCTTGATCTCTCTCTCCTTTGGTAGATCCTGCAACTCCTCCCCATACTTAACATGCTTGGAGAGTACCTGCACAAGTACAACAACTAAGAATCATCAAAGCATCATCATCTATTACAACATAAACATTGCAGAATCATATATATAATGAAAAAATGGTAGCATTCACAATTGCACAATCATATGGGAGATAACTTGAAGAGCTTTGTTAATAGAAAGGAGGATTACAACCCAGTTGTATGATCCAGTGCCATCCTCCCAGCTTCAATCCTTCTTCACCTCATGAAATAGCAAGATCACACCAACAAGAATACAATGCTCTCTCCTCAATGAGAAACTATCAGCACTTACTTACAATTCACAACATTTCAACCTCTTGATCTCTTGGATGGGAGATCAATTTATAGATTTTTGCAAGGGAGTGAGTCATCCATGGGGTTTGATTAGTGTCATTCCACTTGTTACAATTGGTTCCACAAGAGAATGGATTGGAGATGGTTTCCTAGTTCCCTTGTTCATCCTTGGGTGAATTCAGAGAGGCAAGTGGCACAGAAGAAGTTTCTAGAAGATTCCATGAGCAACCAACTAACAAACTGTCCTGGAAATTTGTTCATCCTTGCCCGTCGCACCCTTTAGAAGACATAAACAGTATGCATCGCACCCTGGCAGTGTACCACTTAGTGTTCATCGCACTTTCCCAGTGGAGCGGTCAGTATGGTTGAATTTAGGCAATTTCTGGATGGTTTCTTAGATGGAAATTTTGGGGAATGATGTATTCAGATGACTATGCTCCTTTAGGGTATGAAACAACTCTTTTAGGGGTTGATGATCCCTAATATATAGACATATAAGTTTGGGGTTGATGTGCCCAAATATGTCTATAACAGTTGCCCCCTAAAGCATGAGGTCGTAAATATTCATGTTAGGTGAAATGCTTTATCATGAGGATTCGAATTTTCGAACTGGAAGGTGACCTGCATAAGTTACAATACAATACATCATCATAATATGATTTTCATGATCTAGCTGAGGGAGACATTCCCATGCTCAGCTTTATAAATTTCATTTCATGTACATAGATCAGATAGTTGTCTGCAGATACAAACTCATGATTCTATAGATATAGAGTCGTAATCCATGATTAGGATGACCATATTTGTAGAGCCTTTGTACATTTGATGTTTTTTTATTCTTGAATATAAGAGGGCCTGTGTCTGTTCTAACTATATATTCATTCATTATCGGTGTTTATTCATTTAAGTTAAATTTTGCAAAATTCAGTGAACTTAACTTTCCTTTCCTTTCCAATAGTAATGTTTATTCATTCATTTAAATTTATTCCACACAGTATGAGAGTTTATTTATTCATTTCATTTTTCTGCAAAACTCGATGAATAACTTTGTACAAAGTTAGTGTAATAGAAAAATTATTATCATTTAATTTAAAACCTTAATTAAATTTTCTTTATGGACTTCATTAATGAGTAGATTGTACAGATCTATTCTTAAGAAACAAATTAATGAGTAGATTGTGCAGATCTATTCTTAATAAAGAAATAACAATAGCTTGTACAGATCTATTCTTAAAAAATAATTTTGTTATTGATCGATTTAGAACCCTAATCAAATTATTTTTATGGGTTTTATATTTTGTTGATTTATTTCTTTTTTACTTTGGTGCAGTTAGTTTATTATTTGTGATTATTTATATTTTAGATTTTGAGAGGGATTTATATTTAGTTGCTAGTGTATTCATATATTGAGTAGAGAGGCTCATTCTATCCCAATAAAACGGGATGTGTAAGTTTGTCCGTCCATCCGTGCATATTCTATTTAGCATTCAAAAACACAATTTAACATTGTCTTTTGCACTCTAAAAAAGTTTGCAAGTGAAAAAATTTGATCCCTCTTAGCTCATGTTAGATTTGTACTTAAGATTAGTCTTTTAAATTAATTTGAAAGATTCCATACAGAGTATGTATTTTTTTATTTAAATTTGTTCTATAAAATTCAATTTACTTTTAAGCAACCCAATTTATTTTTTTGGTTAAATTTTAACAAAATTTAATAAATATATTATAACTTTCTTTTGAATAATAAAGTTTATTTTTTTTATTTACATTTTATCAAAATTCAATAAATATATTCAACCTACTTTCTAGTAACAAAATTTACTCTCTTATTTAAAAAAAATTGAAGTCATGTCCAAATAACAAATTTTAATCTTGTTTAACTTTTTTGAAACTAAATAGGTATATATTCAGTTGGCTTCCTAGTAACAAAGTTTACTTAAAAATAATAAATCAAAAAACAACTCAGGTCTAAATAACAAATTTTATTCTTCCTTAATTTTTTTCAAAACTAAATAGATATATATTGTACATGCTTCCTAGTAACCAAGTATACTTTCCTTTTTTCTTTTTAAATCTAAAACTCAATGGATATCTTTTGTAGATTTCTTTTGCAAAACTCAATGAATAGCTTGTGCACATTTACTCTAAAGGAAAAAGTTCATCACTGATGGAACAAGGCTCTGGTTCATGCTTCGAACTTTTACTCACTCCATTGTGGTGATTGGAGTATAGAATTCTTTCTCAATAGTATTTGTTTTTGATTTGTTACATTTTCAATGATTTAGATTCCATCAATTCACTATACATTACCATTTTGCATGAACTGATTTCTCATAGTAATTTGTATCGATGTCTCATAGCTTATAGTCTTTCTTTATGTATTGGTTTCTCGTCAATATTTATATGGATACATTCAACAATCTTACACAATTTTTTATTGTAGCATTTGTAGCCCTTGCTTCTAGAAAATGTTCCAAGAAACATTCTTTCATCTTCTCTTGAGTCAAACTTTCCTAGATTGTCTTCGTTTCGCTTAATATAACATTTTCTCCCAAATATCTTGAATTTTTTTATTATTAAGGTTTGTCTACCATACCATAGCTGATAGGGGGTCTTATTTATTTTTTCTCTTGGATGAGCCTTATTTAGAATTTTGGTTATTGTTTAGACATCTTCTCCCCAAAAGGTATGCGTTAATTTTTCGTCATCAATCATTTCCCTTGCTACTCTTGGATTGTTATGTTCATTCTCTCAACAACATCATTTTGTTGTGGAGTTATTACAATCAAGAACTACCTCCTAATTCCATGTTTCTCAAAACTATTATTAAATTCATCTTAGGTAAATTCTCCCACTTTATGACCTTGAACATTTTATCTTCAAATCCATCTCATTTTCTACTTGAGCGTTGAGTATTTTAAATTTCTCAAATGATCTAGATTTTTCTTTAAGAAGACCAACCAAATTTTCTCTTGTGAAGTCGTCAATTAAGAGCATGAAATACCTCTCAACTCATCAATATTGCTTTCTAGTGGTGACCATAGAGATCTATATGAATGAGTTCCAATGGCCTTGATGTAAAATTCTCCTTTGCTTTGAACTACACATGCTTTCTTTCCGAAATGACATGACTTACAAATGATGTCATGTGGCTTTGATATTTTTGGCATATTTCTCAATGCCTCCTATTGTTTTTAGCTTTATTGAACGGTCAAAGCTTACAAGTCCTAATCAATTATGCCATAATCAATTTTCATCCACCTTTTCCATATGAAAACTTTCTTTGCCACCATCCAAAACATAGAAATTAATCAAAGTCATAACTATCTTCACTATTTTTTTATTGAATATGCTTTCTTTACTTCAAAACCATCTAACCTAAATATAACTCCGTGTCCTTGAGCAAACAATTGAATAACAGTTAAAAGATTATGCTAAAAACCATCTACACATAATACGTTTTGAGCTTTGGGTTTTAAATTTTCCAAAACCATTATTCCTTTTCCTATTATCTTTGTTGCTGCATTATTACAAAAAGAAACTCTACCTCTTTTGTCTTCATTCAAAGAAAAACTTTCTCTTGTCTCTTGTCATGTAATTTGAACAATGGTTATCATTGTGTTATTCATTTCCTTGATTTTGAGCATAGATTGAAAATCCAATCTTCTACATCCTTAGGCTTCTTTCCCAATACCTTAGTGACATATTGTTCACTATAGTTCTTATAAGACCTTAACGTCTTACATATACACTCACTTATGTTCAAAGTTATTACATGCATAGTATTAAATCTCCTATCTTTCTTCCTTTTTACAAATAATACATAGTTGCAATACAACTCCCTCATATAAACCAAGGGTTTCCTTCTTGTGAAAAAACCCTAAATTAACATATCTTCTAAAATCCTATTTTCTTCCTAATGAGTGGTCTAGTTTGGCTACAAAATTACAATTTTTTACAAGGCAATTGTCTCAAACAAATTTTCTTTCGAGGGTGTTGCCCCCAAACAGTCGCTGGGAGGTCTCCCTAGCATACTATCACCAACCCACACCCTCCTATATCTGTAGTGCAGGGGGAAGCCCCCCCACACCCCTTTTTAGGGACTGGGATCCAAACACAGTTGAAAGAAGACCCTTGAGTTACAAAGATAATCAAGCTTCACGCCAAATACATTACAATTTGATGAACAATAAATGTTGTCACTATGAAATGAAAAATAAACAACATCATAATATCATCAATGGTAAATGTCATCGCAATGTGATACGTAGCATCATTAGTGATGCCATGATGTGATGAACATCATACATCATCAAAATTGGATAGAAAAATGATGTTGCAATGTAACAAATAAAACCATTCGAAGTCATGGTCAACCATGTGTTAACTAAGTCAATGATAATATTCCCTTGGTTAAATGAGGTCAAACAAGTTCAACCATGGTCATATGTGGTTGACCATAGTCAATTGTAGACAATAAGTTCAACATTGGTCAACATGGTTAAGATGGCCAACCATGTTCAACCAAGGTCAAACATGGCCAAACCATGATCAATAATGGTCTACATGATTAACATAGTTGACAATGGTTAACTTTGTCAACCATGGTCAACATGAACATCATAGTCATAGGTAAATGCTAACAACCCTTATCTACCATGTCCAACCTATTGTCACCTTTTGAAAACAGAGTTCCAGTTGCACAAAGACTACCAAAGAACATAAAAGTTTGCAACCATATTCCAAGCCATAGAAGCTCTCAAAGCTAAATAGGACCCTGCCCACTAGATGGTGTTTGGAATAAGCTTTCCAGTGGTAGGTGGAAGCCCAAAAACAAACTCTTGGATCAAAAGTTAGAGAAGAGTAAAGATACCCTTTCAAAACCAGAAAACAAAGGGAAAATGGCTAAGGGTCAAGCCCATCGCAAATTGAAATCGAGGCTTTTTTGAAGCAGCAATAGGGGAAGACAACAAAATCTTCGATCAGCCCATCGTTGATATTGCAAATCGGCTATCAGCGGGTCCAAGATAGAGCAAATATCGCATATCGATGGTTGTAGGCCCAGGGCACATAATGTATCAGTGGTACACAATGCGGAGCACCAATATTTCATATTGATGATCGTAGGTGCAAAAGGGTACACACAAACACAGTCAGAAAATCACCGAACACCGATATCATGAAAATCGCCACAATTTGGGCCTTTAGTGTTAAAGTGTTGGGAGGGACCCAAGGCCAAAATCACTTATCATCATGAATTTTAAAAGGCCTCACACTCACTCAGATAGCTCTCAGTAGAAAACCTCATTTGTATCTGACACGGAGAAATTATTTTTTAGGAAAGTCTCAAAGGAGAAAACTCCTACTACCTGTTCGACCGTCTCATTAGTCTTTGAAGCCTCCTCATCCATGTCTCAACCTGTTGTTACTCACTACTCAGGAATTACGCCTAAAACCCTTACATACCCTGCTTTTAGTCTAGCCACTCCTACCACTGTGTTTCTGGCCCAAGTTCCTCAGGAAAATCTCAATCCCCCTCTATTATTTCAGATGGTTGTTCTAGTTTTTGTGCTGAATAAATATGCCCCTCTTAATTTACCTTAGCCCCTAAGTGCTATGCCCCAGGACTACCTAAAGCTTATGCCTAGGTTAAATGGGGAGGATGAAAACACTGTATAAAGACACATTGAAGCCTTATGTGCTTTTGTCGAGAATCTAAACGTAGAACAACTAGATGTGGTCCTGAGACTTTTTGTACAATCCCTTGATGGAGAAGCCAGAAAATGGTTTAAAATCCACATGGTAGCTAATGTCAGGATGACGTGGTAGTATGGAGATGATGTGGTGGTACGGAGGACATGTGGCATGTTTATATGTTATTTTTAGAGTCTTAAAGGGAAATTTTTGGGTGACACATGTCACGTCTCACAAAGCAACACGTGGAATGATGACATCACCCATCGAAAATCAGCAATCGACGATCGCACAAAGAAAAGGTCCCTCCTCTACCAAAGTCCCTTCCGAACCTTTTGGATGTGAAAGACCCCCTTGGATGCGATATTTTATGCATCTTACATTCTTATAGTCTCGAATCTAGAGAATCGGCTAGAGGTAAAGAGGCTCCCTCTCTCACATTACGATTACGATACCCTGGTGGGCCCAATCCTATAGTTCGGCGATCGTAAGGGTCAAGAGAAGATATCAAAGGAAAGCATCGGAAAGCATCAAAGTGTGAGATTATATATAATATATATATATATATATATATATAGTATCTATATATATATATAGATATATATATTATATATATATATATATATATATATATATTAATATATAATAGATATATATATATATATATAATATATTATATTATATATATATACTATATATATATATTATATATATATTATATATATATATATATATATAGAATATAAGGAAAAATGTCCACGAACATGAGTCTAAGGGCTCTAGCGCCTTAGGGCTAAGCACCTTGTTGAAGGCCCCGGTCATACAAAGAGAATTACAGAAAGGGGTTGAAGCAAAGGGGCCTAAAGGGGATCAGAACTCGCCTATTTCATAATGTTTTAGTGATAAGGATAGCACTAGAAAATTCCTCCATATTACACCATAAGTGCATCACTAGGAATATCAGGGCACCGATAGTGTTTTGCAAAACTTTAAAGGCACGGTCGGTTGGTAGCTGTGGAAACTAATAAGAGAGATGGAGCATTCAAGCTCGACATGGGATGATCTAGAAAGGTCCTTTATGACATAGAGCCAGGGTCAATGCTGACAGAAGTAAACAAGGACTTAGTAGCTTGGGAGGACTTGATTATCTAGCATGGTGTCTGATACAGAGGGAAGACGAAGTACCGCCTAGGTGTCCTTTCCTCTAATATTGTGGCATCAAACTAATAGTGCCCACTCCCAGCTTTAAAGGATGAATGGTTCAAGCAGTAAAGGCAGAAATGACGGGAGTCAGCTGTGAAACACAGGAGGCGATACCGTCAGCAAACTACAACCTGAAGTAGAAGCGATCACAGGGATGGGCACGAAGATATTTTATTAACGTTTTCATATGATTGATGACTTTTGTTATCCTATAATTTGCCACCCTTTAGTGAGGAAATTAATATTTTGTAATGTTTTTGGGCCACAGAGCCATCCATGGCCAAGACAGCTAGTCGACCTGATAATTGAGGCTCGGCCGAAGATATTTTGCTGTAATAAATGTTCAACGCTCCCTTCTCCATATAAATAGGGGGAAGAAACACTTTACAAAGGTTCAGAAATCCTAAAGAAAAAGCTACATGTTACTTTCAGACTGTATGAATTTATAATAAAGATCTATCAGAATATCAAGTAAATGGTGGTGATTCCCCCTTCGAGTATTATAGTATGCTATACCTCTGTTAAAACCCATTATGTTCATTTTTCTTCTCTAATTTCATGCAAAATCATAGTTGCTAGAAATATTTCATACTTCCCCACATATTCATTTGTATTGACTTATTAATGCATGTGCATGTATGGATTAATGAGATTATATCTTTAAAATTGTTCTACATGAATCATAACATGCAGTCTCTCTTTTGTCCATTATATCTACTTGTAACTCAAATAAGTGTAGAAATTCTTAATTCTTAAAGCTCTATGTGTTAAATGTAGAATTCTTGATGATTTAAGCTCTATGTGATTAGTTGATCTTTCCTCTTATCCTCTCTCATTGCTCTATAAAAGGTTATTAAAATTTAAGTCCTTGAACTACTCGGCCTCCACTATTTTATGCACATATTTCTGTGAACTATATATGTGAAGAAGTACCAGAAATACATGACTTATACCTTTAGATGAATAAACCAACCCATTCCATATATATGTGTGTGTGTGTGTGTGTATCTGTGATGTCTCCAATTTCTAGAGAATCATATGAGACACACACAGAATCTAGATTTGCCCAGGCACTAGTCTTGCAATCAATTTGAGGTTGTCTCTGGGAGTGACAACATCTTTTGGCGTCGTTGTTAGGGAATATATTGAAGGATTTTCCCCTGGTATATGACAAGTTGAGAACTCTTTGTGTATATGAGCAAAGGCATTCTAATTGCATCCATATCACCTTGGTGGCTCCACAAACCCCATTATCATTTATCATCATGGATTTTAAAAAGCCTCACACTCACTCAGATACCTCTCAGTAGAAAACCTCGTTTGTATCTGACCTAGAGAAATTATTTTTTAGGAAAACCTGGAGGAGAAAACTCCTACTACCTGTGCTACCGTCTCATCAGTCTTTGTAGCCTCCTCATCTAGGCCTCAACTTGGTTTTACTCACTTCTCAAGAATTACTCCTAAAACCGTTACATACCGTACTTTCAATCTAGGCACTCCAACCACTATGTTTTTGGCCCAAGTTCCTCAGGAAAATCTCAATCCCCCTCCATTAATTCAAATGGTTGTTCCAATTTTTGTGCTAAATAAATATGCCCTTCTTAATTTACCTTAGCCCCTAAGTGCTATGCCCCAGGGCTACCTAAAACTTCTACCTAGGTTCAATGGGGAGGATGAAAACACTACATAAAGACACATTGAAGCCTTCTGTGCTTTTTTTGAGAATCTAAATGTAGAACAACTAGATGTGGTCTTGAAACTCTTTGTACAATCCCTTGATGGAGAAGCCAAAAAATGGTTTAAAGCCCTACCCAATGCCTCCATCACCACGTGGGATGAACTTGAAAACTCTTTCACACAAAAATGGGGTGAAAAGAGAAATCATGAGTACTTCCTCATAGAGTTTAACACTATAAGGAAGAAGCCAAAAGTGGATATATTAGAATTTATAAGAAGGTTCAATATGAAGTATAATAACCTCCCTCATGAGATAAATCCTCCTAGAGATACTGCTCGCGTAGATTTTTGGTGAGCCTTTGAATCTTAATTTGGTTTGACCTTAAGAGAAAGGAGGTTTCCCACTTTGGATCAACTCCAAATTGATGTTCTTGAGGTGGAAGAAAATTTCACCTCATCCAGGAAGTCAAGAGAAAGTAGGAACCTATTGAGAATAAAAGAGGGAAATAAGATGCATCCTCCTATGATCAAACAAAAGAATCACCAGACCTAAAGTGGGATGAACTGGATAAACTCATCAAGAGTCTATCACATAAAGTTGGAAAGCTTGACCTTGAGAAAAAAAAAGTCTCTCCAAACAGAATGCTCAAGGCAACAACCAGGGTTATAACTCCAATATAGAAGGCCTCCATTGTAGATAATTCCAAGGGATAGAAAGGAACAACTTGATCAGATCCCTCGTCCTATACATTTAGAAGATGATCTTGATGAACAATCATTGGATACACATGAGATGCAGGGAAACTTTTATTCCACTTTCTTTGAAGAAGAACATGTAAATATGGCTAACTAGAAAACCTGTCATGATAGAGAAGAAACAACAAATGAGGAGGATATAGATTATTATTATAAATAGTTTGCAGGTTTCATGTAAGCACAACCACACTGAAAATATGATCTAAGATTTTCGAGGAAGAGGTCAAGAGAACCAGAAAAACAAGAGGGAACTTCTCCCAAGATATTCCCCCAGTAATAGATAAAGGGAAGGGTAAGATGAATCCTTACTCATCCAAGATTAAAGTATCCTCAAGTATGGAAATAAATAGTTCCAAGGAACACATAGACAAGAAGGCATGTGATCTGCTAAAAATTTATAGTGGTAAGGAAGGAGACGTAGAGCTGGGAGGTATATAAAAAGTCTAACCTACATTTAATCTTCAGAAGGAGCTTGAAAAGGTAAAGATTATTATTCCTCTGATTGAACTTCTAAAGAAGCTTACCTATAAAGCTTAAGTCTCTCATTTCATGTATCCATCCATCTCAACACCAATCCATGACAGATTAAACCTTTAAGAGGAGAGGCCAATGGTTGTTTTTGGGCCGCATGTGGAAGAACTTGATCCTTCTACTGCACCCTTCTACGTGACCCTAGCAATCCATGACTTCTTATTTCATAATTCCATGTTGGATTTCAGAGCCTTACATAACCTCATGCCCCTAGCAGTGATGGAACAACTGGGCTTGTAGATCACCAGGCCCTACAAGGACCTATACTCCTTTGACTCTAATACAGTCAAATGCTTGGGAATGATAAAGGATTTGGTGGAAAACCTGTCTTAGATCCCTGTGAAGAGAATGGTAATGAACATAGTAGTGGCATATATTCCCCCTCGGTTCAGCATGCTCTTATTTAGATTTTGAGGTTCCAAGGTGGGGGAATCTATCAAGTTAGATCTAACTTATGCCACTATTCCCACTTTTGGAGGTGAACAAAGGAGGTTGTACAGAGAGTCCATATGTGTAAAAACTGTGACCTTAGCTAAAGGCTCAGAAAAATCCCTAGTGCATGGAAAAGAAATTGACCTCTCTTGCCTATTCCTCGAAGAATATATCTTAGAAGAAACATCAATACACCTAACAAGGCAGTTAGAATACCAACATGCAAATGAAAACAAAGTATGGAAATTATACTTTGATGGAGAAAATTCCAAAGAGGGAAATGGAGAAGGAAATGGAGGGCAGCCTGATACCCCTCTCATTCAGGCTGGAGTTTGAGGCAACCAACAATGTGGCAGAGTATGAAGCATTTCTCCTTAGGTTACAAATGGCAAATAATATGAATATTTAATGCCTAACGGTCTATGGAGACTCTAAGCTGGTTGTAAGGTAGATCATAAATCAATGCCAGGCTAAATGCCCCACACTGGGACTTACCAGAATGAAGTGTGGGATTTAATCTATAACTTCTTTCTATACTTTAATATCCAATTTTTACCGAGAGAAGGAAACAAAATGTCTGACTCCCTTGTTGTAGTGGCAAGCAGTTTTAGGCCCCCTCAAAATCTTCTCCTCAGGTATGAGGTAGAAGTCAGATGAAAACCCTCTATACCTATTAATGTCAAGCATTGGCAGGTATTCGAGGATGACGAGTAGGTGAAACGGTTCATAGAAGTCATTGGGGAGTTCGCTAACTCCACCATTGATCAAGAAGAAGAGAAAGAGGCATATCAAGAAACCACTTAGTGGGAAGACACAGTGGCTGGGTGCAAAATTCTATAATTAAAAGGGAATACCATCCCTCACATACTAATCCCACTGGAAAGGATTTTTAATAAGGATGACATAGCCTCCAAACCAATGGCTCCTGAGATAGACGATCAAGTAGAATATTGAAATATCGACTCAGAGGAGGAACCCCAGATGATCAGGCTATCAAAAGTAATCCCCTTGTGATACAAACAAAGGCATTTAAATCTATTCAAAATCTACAAGGATGTTTTTGCTTGGTATTATGAGGATTTAAAAGCATTTGATACTAACATCATTCAACATAAGATTGTTTTAAAGAGTGGAATAAAACCATACAAGAAGAAACTCAGGCAGATAAATCCACTTTTCTTCCCTCCATTGAAAAAGAAGTGAGAAAGATTATACAAAAAAAAATCATAGTGCCTTTAAGGTACTATGAATGGGTGGCCAACTTAGTCCCAGTCCGAAAAAAGAACAGAGAAATAAGGCTATGTGTAGATTTTCGAAATCTGAAAAAGGTGTCGTTGAAAGACAACTATCCACTGCCTAAGATGGATTATATATTACAGAAGGTGGTTAGCTTAGTCAGAATGTCCATGATGGATGGGTTCTCTGGTTACAACCAAGTGGCAGTCCACCCTGATGATCAGAAAAATAATGCTTTCACCATCCCGTGGCGAACATTCATGTATGCTTGCATGCCTTTCGGTCTTATTAATGAAGGGGCCACATTTTAGAGAGCTATGGACATAACTTTTGTAAGGGAGAAAGAAAAATTCGTGGTGTTTTATTTAGACAATATCACATTCTTTTCTAAGAATGATGAAGAGAACATCCTCCACTTGAAGCTCACCTTTGAGAAATGCAGGAGGTATGGTCTTTCTTTGAATCCAAAGAAATCTTAGTTCACCCTAAGTGAGGGGAAGCTACTAGGACACATAGTAGCCCAGGAAGGTGTGAGGATTGATCCTAAATGAGTCAAAGCCATTAGTCATATTCCTCTACTGGGGAATAAGAAAGAGGTCCAAGCCTTTTTGGGGAGAATAAATTTCTTAAGGAAGTTCATACCCAACTACGCAAAAATAGTCAAGTGTATTATGGACATGCTTAAGAAGGTAAATGAAGTCAAGTGGAGCCCTTCCCCCCAGAGATTCTTTCAGTAGAATTAAAGAATCTTTGGATGAAGCCCCGGTACTGGTCAAAGCTGACTATTCAACACCTTTCTATATCTTCTCTTTTGCTTCTCCGCATACTATTGGCACAATTCTGTTGTAGAAGAGTAAATATGGTTATGAACAACCCATCGCCTTCTCCAGCCAAATCCTGAGGGATACCGAGATGAAATATAACATCTTGGAGAGACAAGCCTATTCACTAGTCAAGGATTTGAAGGCATTTCGTATGTATGTGCTACAATAATAAATCACAACATTTGTCCCAACAAAAGCAGTTAAGGACATCCTAGTGCAATGAGACAGTGAAGGAAAAAGGGGTAGGTGGATAGAAAAGATACAAGAATAGTAGCTAAAAATAAAGCCTACTAAGCTCATAAAAGGCCAGGGGTTGGCCAATGTTTTATCCGAATCTAATTGCCAAGATCTAGGGATAAACCTCATAATAGAGGAAGGCATACCAGAGGATCATCAAAATGGGATTAAAACATCCGAGCAGAAGATCTATGCTAAATATAAGGGATCACCCTGGTATAAGAACATCATACACTATCTCTTATTCTTGAGGTTCCCACTAGGGTTGGATATATCCAAATACTGAACTCTAAGGTTGAAAGTGCAAAAATATATCATATGCAATGGTCAACTCTACTATAAGGACCTGGTGGGAATTTTGCTACTATGTTTGGTAGAGCGCGAAACCCATAAAGTGATTAAGGAAGCATAAAATCCTCAAGGTAGGATTCTACTGGCCTATGCTATTTGGAAATGTTCATTCCCAGTTTAGGTCATGCCAAAAGTGCCAAGTGTTTGTTGAGAGGTAAACATTTTCTCCTCTCCCCCTGATTCCAGTGCATGTGGGAGAACCTTTCAGGCAATGGGGACTAGACTTCACAGGAGAAATAAACCCACCATCTAGTGGCCAACACAAATGGATATTAATGGTCATAGATTATTTCACCAAGTGGGTAGAGGCCATCCTAGCCCAAAACGCTACAGAATCAGGGGTAATTATGTTTATGGGTGAGAATATCTTATCTCTCTTTGGTTGTCCTATCAAAATTTTCACTGAAAGTGCTCAAGTCTTCAAATCTGCCAAATTCACCAGATTCTTCCAGAAATTCAGTAACATTATCGGCACTCCACTACCTACTATCCCCAAGGTAATGGCTTGGCTGAGTCCTCAAACAAAATTGTGGTGAGGGTGTTGAAGAAGACCATCACTGAGAATTAGAGGAACTGGGACTCCCAACTAAAGTTTTCCCTATGGGCCAACCGAGTAACTCCTAAATGATCCACGGGGAAATCACCTTTTGAGCAAATGTATGGTAAGGCTGCATTCATCCCAATCCAATTAGCAATGCTGGTGGTGAAGTTACTACAATACGTTGAGGAATAGCCAAGTGCCTTGAAATGAAGGAATCAGCTGGTCGAGCTTCATAAAAATAGAGAATAGGTGGGGACCAAATTGTCAAATTACCAACAAAATGAAATCCCTGTTTGACAATAAGGCCAAGGATCTACCTCTTTAACCAGGAGATTTAGTTCTCCAATGGGATGTCTGATGGGAAGGCAAGGGAAAACACAAAAAATTCAATCCACTATGGTTCGACCCTTTCAAGATTGCAAAAGATAAAGGAAACAACATGTACATGCTTGAAAATATGGATGGTGAATCGTTGGAACTCTCGGTAAATGGTCAGTTCCTCAAACTCTATTTTCAAAACTAGAGGTATCCGCCTTGCACTCATTGTAAATATCGGTGTGTATTGTAATTGTTATATGAAATTTCCAATTTACATTGGAAAATCCACTTTCATAAAATTATCGCTTGTTTAGAAAAGACTCCATACCCAAAGGAGAAGTTCACAGTTTGCAGGTTCTCAGCACCTTGCTAGCAAGGCACTCTCCTCAGGTGTAGCCAATGTTTTCACCTTATGGATACAGAGGTCTAGTTGCACAAATACTACCAAACAACATAGAATTTTTCGACCATCTGCCAAGCCACAGAAGCTGTCAAATTTGAATCGGACCCTCCCCACTAGATGGTGTTTGGAATAAGCTTTCCAACGTAGATGGAAGTCCAAAAATGGACTCCTAGATCAAAAGTTAGAGCAAATTGAAGATACCCTTTCAAAACCAGAAAACAAAGGAAAAATGGCTAAGGTTCAGGCCCATCACAAATCGCAGCCGAGGCTTTTCTGAAGTAGCAGCAGGGGAAGACAGCAAAATCTATGATCAATCGATCACCAATATCGCAAATTGGCTATCGGAAGGTCCAAGGCAAAGAAAATATCACATATCAATGGTCAGAGGCCCAGGGCACATAATGTATCGGTGGTTTACGATTCAGAGCACCAATATCGCATATCAGCAATCGTAGCTGCAAAAGGGTGCACACAAACACAGGGTAAGAAAATCACCAAACATTGATATCATGAAAATTTCCAAGATTTGGGCCTTTAGTGTTCAATCGCTGGGAGGGGCCTATTTCATTTAACAAAGATATTTAAAGAAAAACAAAGCATGGATGGCCCCTTTTCTCTCTCCTCCTGGGGAGCACATGGCGGAACACCATTGGTCCCTATGAATCCATATGGCAGCTAAAGTGAACACGACATGGTAGTATGGAGATGACGTGGTGATATGAAGGACACATGGCATGCTAATTTGGTATTTTCAGAGTGCTAAAGGGAAATTTCTGGGTGACACATGTCACCTCTCACAAAGTGACATGTTTCAATGATGACATCATCCATTGCAAATTGGTAGTCGACGATCTCACAAAGCAAAGGTCCATCCTCCACCAAAGTACCTTGTAACTTGCAATTGTGATATGTGAAAGACCCTCCTGGTTGTGATATTTTATGCATCATGCTTTCTTAAAGTCCCACGTTCAGACAATCGGCTAGCATTATGTAAGGAGGTAAAGAGGCTCCCTCTCTTGTATTGCGATTGTGATACCCTGGGTGGGCCCAACCCCATAGATTGGCGATCACAAGGGTCAAGAGGAGATATCAAAGGCAAGCATGAGAAAGCGCTGAAGTGCAGGATTCTATGTATAAAAGGAAAAAGGCCCCCCAGACAGGAGTCTAAAGGATCTAGCACCTTAGGGCTAACGACCTGGTTCAAGGCCTCGGTCATACAAAGAGAATTACAGAAAGGGGTTGAAGCAAAGGGGCCTAAAGGGGATCTGAACTTGCATGTTTCATAATGTTTTAGTGATAAGGGTTGTTTCTGGGAAAATTATTGTCTTGTCGAACTACTAACCCTCTAGGTTTGGTAGCTACCTTAGAAACAATAGTTTAAAGCAATTCAATGATTTTTCCTATGTCTAACAAAGAAAAGAAAGTAGTGGAACCAACTTGGAACTTTCGCTTAATCCCTTGCTTGATCTCTCTCTCCTTTGGTAGATCCTGCAACTCTTCCCCATACTTAACACACTTTAACTGCACAAGTACAACAGCTAAGAATAGTTAAAGCATCGTGATCTATTACAACATAAACATTACAGAATCATATATATAATGAACAAATGATAGCATTCACAATTGCACAATCATATGGGAGAAAAATTGAAGAGCTTTGTTAATAGAAAGGAGGATTAGAACCTAGTTGTCTGATCCAGTGCCATCCTCCCAGCTTCAATCCTTCTTGACCTCATGAAATAGCAAGATCACACTAACAAGAATACAATGCTTTCTCTTCAATGACAAACTATCAGCACTTACTTACAATTCACAACATTCCAGTCTCTTGATCTCTTGGATGGGAGATCAATTTATATATTTTTGCAAGGGTGTGAGTCATCCATGGGGTTTGATTAGTGTCCTTCCACTTGTTACAATTGGTTCCACAAGAGAAGGGATTGGATATGGTTTCCTAGTTCCCTTGTTCATCCTTGAGTGAATTCAGAGAGGCAAGTGGCATGGGAGAAGTTTCTAGAAGATTCCATGAGCAACCAACTAATGAACTGTCCCGAAAATTTGTTCATCCTCACCCATCTCACCCTCTAGAAGGCCTAAATAGTATGCATCGCACCCTGGCAGTGTACCACTCAGTATTCATCACACTTTGCCAGTGGAGTAGTTAGCATGGTTCAATTTAGGCAATTTCTGGATGGTTTCTCAAATGGAACTTTTGGGGAATGATGTATTCATATGACTATGTTCCTTTAGGGTATGAAACAACTATTTTAGGGGCTGATGAGCCCTAATATATCAACATATAAGTTTGGGGTTGATGTGCCCAAATATGTCTATAACAGTTGCCACTTAAAGCATGAGGTCATAAATATTCATGTCAGGTGAAATGCTTTATCACGAGGATTCGAATTTTTGAACTGGAAGGTGACCTGCACAAGTTACAATACAGTACATCATCATAATATGATTTTCATGATCTAGCTGAGGGAGGCATTCCCATGCTCAGCTTTATAAATTTCATTTCATGTACATAGATCAGATAGTTGTCTGCAGATACAAGCTAATGATTCTACAGATATAGAGTCGTAATCCATGATTAGGATGACCATATGTGTAGAGCCTTTGTACATTTGATGTTTTTGTATTCCTGAATATATTGCAGCCTGGATGGATGAAACTAGATCCAAGATCTTCAAACTCGTTCAATATTCACTCGATGTACAAGTCAATCCATGTGAAGAGATGTTCTGAGGTCGAACACGGAAAGACATCGCCTGATTACGAGCCAATAATGTGAGATGTTAACAGAAATAAGAGAAATCACCGATAATGATGATGATTATCAATGTACTACAGTACATTTTGCATGGTGTGAATAGATAATTGGATGTCAAACACCACGCAAAATCTTTCAGTTGAAGGCCATTGATGTCAACCTGTCGCTAGAAGAGAGAAACTTTCCATTAATGTATGCAAGCTTCAAAGCACTGAAAGAGTGCTTCTAAGTCAAACTTCTTGGATAATGAGTTGATGTCAACAAGAAGTGACCCATCATAGGAGGGCCTTGATGTATCCCACATCTACGACACGAAATGAAGAAAATGATTTCTGAAGGTGAAAACGAACTAACCACACAAAGTTCAGGAATGGCGGTCATGAAAAATGTAGGTTAAAAAAGTATTGCAGTGTATGAGACTTTAACTGGATGACTTATCAACTAGATGACTTCTCTTGAACATGCCAGCGACACTGAGATGAATTGGTAGCGTTAACCCCAAAAGATGGATGTTATGAAATACCAATGGTATGATGACCAGTGAACAGAATAACCCAACCCAACTCAATCATGGAGATGAAGTGAAAGTGTCATGTTCAAGAGCGACTTGCTACCATAGATTCTTCAAGTTTTTTCCCCTTTTTCACCAGTCATTGTGGTGGGCTCCGATATTGCAACAATAATGCTGCAACTCTTGGGACTCCCTTTTTTACTTCTATCAACCCGGTAGTTCGTAACAAACTTGGAAGCGACGGTGCTGTATGCACAAGTACTAGCTCTTGCCACAACTTTCACTTGGTCAGCTGGCACAAGTCCGCTAGGGGCTCAAGCCAACTTCTATGATCTTTAAGAAGAATCTTGCTAACTGATGGATGGAAGCTAGTCTTGAAGGAAGCTAATCTATTTGCAAAAAGAGATTGAAAAACTGAAGGAAAGCGCAAACCCTAGCAAACCCTAATTCTACAAGCTAGTCCTACTGACGCAAAGAACAGAATGAAAAATACTGAAAGAGATGCCATTACTTCTATGAAGGTAAAATACATGTGTCTAGACTACCTCTATCTGAAGAAAACATCTTTTTGTATTTTTGATTAAGTCGTCAGTTTCATCATGCATATGCTTTCACTATTCTTGATTGTGCAAGGGTGGATCAATGAGGAGAAGTGCTTGGAAGAGGTCGGGAAGGTTCAGAGAGGGTCTAAGGAGTCCTTAACACTCTTCCAAAGAGTTTCACAAAGTTTGGCTACCAAGAAACCTCATTTGTGAGCTTCTACACGAAGTCTGCAGGGGTTCTATAGGATGTTCAGGAATTTCTACAGGATGTTCAGAAATTTCTACAGGATGTTTAGAAATGGGATTTTGGAGGATGGATGAGTGAGGGAAGATGAAGGAATGGATGTGAAGGTAGGATAGGGGTCTGAAGTGGCCCAGGGACTGGTGGATGGAGTGGGGAGAAGGTGTAGATGGCTGAATTGGCTCAAAGAAGGCTGAAACAATGGTTGCACAAAAAGGTAGGGTTACGTGGGCAAGGGGACAAATGTGAGATGAGGAACCTAGTTAGGAGATGGAACAGATGGCTCTGATGAAGCTTGGGTGGATGAAAAATTGGTAGATATGCTTTGCACCGTGCACTTTCAACTGAAGCAATAAAGTCTTGCAAGTAATCAAAGTCCTAGTTAATCTAATCTAGCTAATAATAAAGTGAATGAACAACAACTTTATTTGAAAGAGAACCATATATATTAACTATGCAATGAAACATTTCAGAGATCTGAACAAGTAACTAACTTCTGCAAATGAAAATAGTACACTAATGATTGCATGGCAAAGCAAAACTAGTGTTTTTGTTTGGGACAGCACGGTTACTTCAATTCTAGCCCCTGATCCAATGAGGAAGAGGTGAAACCAAAAGTGTTTGTTGGCCCTTTTTCTAGAGCTTTTTCCTGTTATTATCCTACCAACCTATTCTAAAAATCTGAAGCAATTCTAACCATAAACAATGACCTAGTTAATCAATACAACTTAATCTGCCTAACAGAAATATGTTGCAAATGCATAAAATGAAAAAACAACGATGCATAAAGGAAAGATAGCAGTACATAAAGGAGGCCCTAGCCTCTCAGGTTGGGCCCAACCCTGAGAGCTATGGCTCTTATAGAGAACTTAAAGTTGATATAAAATAGGACTGCTTATCATTATCAAAAAATAGTCATCAGTCAAAAGTTATGCCAAAATGGCTACAAGACAACGAGCTGAAAGTGATAGCACTGTAGTGAAAAAAATGCAATGGTTTCAAAAGTCCCTTACGAAGGCTGAGGCCTTCTCATTTATACACCACGAGGGCCCGAGCAGGCCTCCTAAATCTAAGGGACTCGACTGTCCCAACTGTTAGTAGACAGTCCCTTTTCCAAAATCTGCTTGGCTGCCTTCAAGATCCGTTTTTGGTGGCCTGTGAGCTCGGAGTTGGGGGTGGAGATCCCGAGGAAGGGCTATTTAATGTCATAGACAACCCCGTATGAATCCTCACCTCAATATTGGTTGTCACCTAGCCCATGATTGCTCGGTTTTGCTCCAACATGTGTCAAAAAACTTGAAATAAGCACTTGTTAGCCACCTAGGAAGAGTGACCACCGTTATTCGTACAAATGACATAAACATACTAAAAAAATAATGCATAATCTATGAAAAATGGAGGATTGAACAAGGATAATTAGGCAAAATGAGCCCAATAAGTTACCCAATTTGGGGCTCATCATCACCCCCCTGCTAAATGGGTTTCTCATCCTCTGAGCAACTAGTCCAGCTCCTCATCCTTAATTGCTTTAATAGCCTCCCTCACATCCCAGGCTTTTGAAGTAGTATCCTCTTCACTGTCATGGAATCCGGCCTTCCTTTCCACCTCTTCCCACTGCTTATGCTCTTCTTCTTCTGTGCCTCCTTCTAACAACCCCAAAAGTAAAGGTGGACTTAACTTGAGGCCTATCCAGCTGGCCTGAAGATTCTGCATAGACTTTTTGTAGAGAGACACTCGTGCCAAGGCCTCCCTCATTCTAGTTGGAGTGTGGTATTCCCTGATTTTGAGGCTGTGGGACAATGTGTTCCACCTACGGGTGCAAGCATGAACATAGTTGTCCCCCAATAGTCGCTCCATATCCTCAGAGTGTGCTATGGCCTGAGCCTGCCGATCCATGTACTCTAACATGGCCTGAGAGTTGGTTGCTAGGCGTTGGTGGGCGGATATCAATGTTGAGGGATCCCCTGGCTCTGCTCTAATCAACAGCGGTTCCTGTAGTTCTCAGTCCATGACATTTTTGACCTCTGTCGCACTCTTTTCTTCATGGTTTAGCCATGAGGTCATTGCCATAAGTTGCATGTCCCCTACTGTTGTGTTGGGGTCCCACGAGGTCATGTTTGGAAGGGCCAAATTATGAAGGTAGAACTCTGATATCTTGGCCTTGTCTTCTGAGGAACTGTTGTTACATAAATCCATGAATTGTTGGGGGTTTTAGATTTGAGTGATACCCCTCTGTGCCAACGTGTTGATTTGAAATTGCAGCCACTGATCCCTGAGGTATAGGCCGTAGGATTTGGCCGGCTTCCTACATTGCAGAGCTTCCATTGCCCAACTGGCCATCCAGGCTAATTATGCCTCCTTCTCTTGTATCTGCTGTTTTAGAGATTGTATCTCTAGGTCTGCTTGCAATTCCCCTTCCCGTAGTTGCCGGTTTAGTGCCTCAAGTTCAGCTTGCATTCCTTCTTTTCCCTGAGGCTCTTCTGTGGTGTCCGAGTTCAATTTCTCCATCCTTTCCTTCCATGTGGATGTCTTTGGGCTTCCCCACTCATATGTTATAGATGTCTTTTGTTTGGATGGGGTGTTCAACTGTAATTGGTTCTTTGGACTGTTTCTCCTTTGGTCTACCAATTTTAATCCTTGTGCTTCTTCTCGCCTTAAAATACATGGAAGGCTCCCTCTTCCATTTTTCTTTCTGCTTTGGAGAGGTGTTGAGGGCGGCCAGCACAGCTGCTGCCTCCCTAGCTAGAATATCAGGAGATTCTTCCTTCCCTTGCCCTTTCTTCGGACTTCCTGTAGAAATTCCTGTACTGACTGGTTTCTGGATTCCTATAGAAGCAGTTTTTGGACTTCCTATAGAAATGGCCTTCTGGCTTCCTGTAGAACCAGTTGGCACTGTTTTGGCCTGCTTGGCTACAGGTGATTTTTCCTTTAGCTTGGCTGTGGCCGCCTTAGGTGTGCCTTCACTTGCTTGGACTTTTTCAGTCCTTTCTACCCTGCTTTGCAACCTTTTCTCCCTGGGTGTTTGTGTCATTTTACCACCCACTTTTTTGGCATCAACAGCTTGGCCTTTCTCTCATGTCTCTTTTTGTCCTTGATTTGGTAGTTTGCCCGCGGTTTCCTGACCCTTAGCTTTCTTTTCTACCTCAGTGTGCTCCTTCTCCTTGCTACTGGAGGAAGTGAGCTCCTCGGCCAAAATTCGGATGTCATCATCCTTAGACATATTTCGAAAAATTTCCGAGGAGAGAGGGACAGTGTAGGTATGGAGTGCATCTTCCACGAGGAGCTTGATAAGCCCATGATGGGCCACCTGGTTTGGTGTTCCCACCCTCAGCTTTGTGGCACACTCAATCAAGGATTGCAGGAGGAAGTAGGGGATGCTCAACTTTTGTTTTGTGGGCAGATCCATTTGGTCCCTGAGTTCAGTTAGCAAACGGAAATGATAACCATATACAATGCTGAACCGCCCCTCACAGGTAATATATTTCATAATTTGGAGGCTGACTTCGCTCCAAAATGGCTGTAGGCTAGTTCTTCAGACCCCATTCTTATCCTCTGAAAACTATTCCTCTGGCAAGAAGAACTCCTTTTTAGCCTTTTTTCCCAATTTCCTCTCCTCTTTATCCCAGGGTACCCCCATCGGTAGATCAGTGACTCTGCTAATGAGCTGTGGGGTGAGTCTTAGGATCAATCCTCTGAAGTTGACAGTGGCTAGTGTCTTTGATTTCAGCTTCAGGGACCTTGGGAATTCCTCTGTGATTTCATCATTGTGACCTTGAATTTTGTCACAGAATGTCATCCAGTGTGCACGGAAAAATAAGTCTACCACGTCAGGAGTTTCTCATAGTTTCTTGGAGTCCGAGGATTCCTTTCTGATAAACCCTCCTGGCATGGTGAAAAATACTCTGTTTTTGCTTGTGCTTTGAGCAAAAAGGGAATTCTATGTGTGTTTCCTTCTCAGAACGTTGAAAACGGTATCTGTAGGCCACTTCGTATCAATTCCTCGGTTTTGAAACTTGACTGCCCGTGTACAGAAGGACGACTCGAGTTTTCTCTAAACAGAGTGCAGAGCTATGTTTCCAACATACACATAATCATGTAAAATTCATAGTTTTTCACCGGTTAGCCTTGACAGTGTCTCATCTTCTCTACAGGAGGAATCTAACTCAGGACTCATGGAGAAAATTTTGGACGCAAACCAACAAAGACAATTTCATGCAACCATAAGTAAACTGCTTTTGGATTCACAGACAGACTTGCTTTTCAATTTTTTCTACCCCAGCACGTCGAATTCACCACCTTTTGAACTATTTTGCATGGGAATGGTGTGTTTGGGCCTACCTCTCTAAGAATTTCCACCCTCAACGTAAACAGTCCAAGCTTCTTCGTAATGCTGGGTTTCCTGTAGCGAACCTTCCTGTAGAAATCTTTTCCGGCTTCTGGAGGACGTCACGGTGGTTCTGGATGAGTCTGAGCTACGGAAGGATGTTGGAACAGATCGAGAATCTTGGGCTAACAACTTGCAGAGGAGGAGGACGTGTACTCGGCTGCAAAAATGGTTGCAAGTGCGAATGACAGCAATTTACCATGAGTTATTCGACCGGCCAATTTGAATTGCTGCAAAATTCATGGCGCAGGGGTGAGCTGTCTAGGCTGATCCGTTGGCCGACGTCATAGCCATCATTCCTCGGCGTGTCTCTAACCGCTGAATCCTTCCTTCTGCATTCACCATCGCCATTTCTGTCACACTGTCGATTCTCCCCGACTGGACACTTCCCACGTGTCAACTTCCCGTCCTTTTGGCATAACCAAGCTCATTCAGATCCTACGAGGCCATCCGACTGGCTGTGGGTGGCCAGTTGACTGGCCACCAAACTTGTTTAATCCGCCCATTTCACAGTCATGCAAATTTTAGAGTATAGTTCATGCAATTCGATGAATAAGGTTAGCCACTTACCTGTGCGGCCGTGGATGTGTTTTGTAGGCTTTAGGATGTGGAATGCTGGATTTTCTTGCTGCTACTTCGTGCACAGGTGATGGAGCTCCTCTTTCATTAGCTGATGCTGGATACATACCTCGAGACCAGACCCTCTGGTGGTGAATGCTGCATGCACCGGCTTCGTTTGATGTGAGCTGCTGGTGTCTCCATGGTATGTGCTCCAGCTGGATCAGCTGCTACAGGATTCCTGTAGGACATCCTGTAGTCGTTTCTCCTCCTGGGGTGCATGCGGAAACAAACACAAGTGCATTCACGGATGAAGGGTCCTGATGGAGCCTTGATAGGTAAAGTGCGCGAGCCTCTGCATGCTTTATTTTTCACTTGAAAAAAACAAATTTTGATCTGAGAAAACAAGATTCTTGTATGACTGTGCAGGTATATTCAACCAGATGGTGGCAATGGTGGTGGAAGGAGATGAAACAAGTGGAGGATGGAAGAAAAGAGTGGTTGCATGCCTCATCAATAGATTTCAAGCTTCAAATCCCTCTCCATAATCGATTCTGGCCCACCCAAAGGCTCTATAGGATGTTTCCTGTAGAAATGCAGAACTTCCTGTAGAAAGTCCTGTAGCTTCCTGTAGAAGGTTGAACCACGACCACATTGTATCTGAATCCTGAAAAAAATGAGTGTCCATGGAGGGAGTGTATGTGAGGATGCTTGGTAACTTGGTAGGGACTCCTGTCCTTGTGTTGGGAGGCCTCATTTCTGCATTGTATTCCTGCAACCTGCAACAATTTCTAGGTATTAAACTTGCTTTTTTTCTCTGTTTCTTCCTTCTTTTTCTTTTTTCTCTTTTTCTCTTTTTTCTTCTTTTTTTTTTTTTTTTTTTTTTTTTAAGAGAGACAGAAGGGGCGCCTCAATGAGGTTTTCACCCCTACCATCTACCTTGGGTGCCTTAGATAGGTTTTCACCCAAGGGTCTTTTTATTCAAATTCCTTATTTTCAGAGAGATAGCAGGGGCGCCTCAAGGAGGTTTTCACCCCTACCATCTGCCTTGGGCGCCTGAGAGAGGTTTTCACCCAAGGATATTTTTTATTGTATTATTATTTTTTATTTTTGATATGATGATGCTCAGGGTGTGGCCAAAACAGAGGCAGAAACCTTCTCTATTACCAGCACTGATTTTCCCACAGTTTTGATGAACTCCTGCCACGAAAGGGGTTTCCTGTAGATCTTTAGTCGATGCCCATTGACGAGCATGGGGATGGCTTCTTCATCAATGGTCTAGATAAGGACAGAACCATTGTCATTGCACTTCTCCATGGCATATGGTCCTAGCCATCTTGTCCTCAACTTCCCTTTGAAATCCTTATGTCTGGAATCATACAGCAACGCCCAATCTCCCGGCTGGAATTGTTTGTCATTAAGGTGCTGGTCATGGCATATCTTCCTCTGAAGTTGAACCACTTCTGAGTGGAGGAAGGCCTGCATTCGGTGTTCATCTAACCCATTCAGCTGCAATAACCTTTCACGTTGAGCATGGCTGAGATCTAGGTCCAGCTGAGCTGCAATCCTCAATGTGTTGTACTCGAACTCGATTGACAACAAATCTCTCTTCTCGTAGACCAGGTCATAAGGTTTGAAACTGGTTGCGGTCTTACAAGTGGTGTTGTAGGCCCAAGTGGCCTCAACCAAGTGATCTACCCAATCCTTTCTGTTGCTCCTCACCACCTTAGTCAAAATCCCTTCTAATGCTCTATTAGTGACTTCCACCTGCCCATTTGCTTGAGGATGATATGGGGTGGAAGTCCTATGCTTGATCTTGTGATGAGCGAGCAAGTCTTCAATTAAGTTGGAGGTGAACTGGCTTCCTTGATTGGTGACTAACTCTCTTGGGTAGCCAAATTTGTAGAATATTTTTTCTCTTAAAAACTCAACCACCTTTTCTTCTACCACTACTTTGATTGCCTTGGTTTCTACCCACTTTGTCAGGTAGTCTATGCACACAATGATGTAATACCTTTGCCTCGAAGGAGGGTTGATAGGACCCACAAAATCCACGCCCCACTTCTCAAATGGCTCAAGGGTCACTTGAGGTTGGAGAGGCAGTTCGTCCCTTGGAGTCAGTCTCCCCATCCTCTGGCATTGATCACATTAGCTGATATATCTTCTGACATCTTGATGAAGAATGGGCCAATAGTAGCCTGCCTGTAGAATTTTGAAGGCAGTCCTCTTTGCTGCAAAATGTCCTCCACAGGGCCCATTGTGACAGGTTAGGAGGATGTCAAAGACTTCCTCCTCCCTAACACAACGCCTTAAGATCTAATCGGGGCCAATTTTGAACTGGTTGCCCCCGATCCAAGTGAATGGGGCACTCTTCCTCACGATTCTCCTCTTCTCCTTTGAGGATAGATGCAGAGGGAACTGTGCTGAGACCAAGTAGTTTGCTATATCAGCAAACCACAGAGAGAGTACTAAGATAGAAAAAAGATGTTCATCGGGCATCTGGTCATCCACTGTTCCTTCTTCACCTGCAGGCAAATCCAATCTAGACAAGAAGTCATCAACAACATTTTCTGTACCTGCTTTGTCAATGATAGTCAAATCAAATTGCTGCAACAAAAGTAATCATCTAATAATACGAGCATTCACATCAGGCTTATTCATTAAATATCTAACTGCAGCATGATCAATATGTACAAATGTTTGATAGCCAGTGATGTAGTGTTGGAACTTGTTCATGGAATGGATCACGGCCAGGAACTCCTTCTCAGTTACAGTATAGTTCATTTCTGCCTTGGACAGGTTTTTGCTGACAAAGTATATGGCATATGGAATTTTTTCCTCAAATTGTCCTAAGGCTACCCCTATGGCTTTGTTCGAGGCATCAGTGTGGATGTGGAAAGGTAGGGCCCAGTTTGGGCCTCTCAAAATTGGGGTGGACACTAACTTATCCTTCAACTCATTCCGAGCCCTTTGACAGTCGTCAGTCCATTTAAACTCAACATCTTTTCCTAAGAGGCCAAATAATGGCGAGGCTAGCTTACTGAAATCTTTAATGAATCTTCTATAATATCCCGCTAAGCCTAGGAAACTTCGAACATCTCTTACTTTCTGAGGAGGTGGAACCTTTTTGATGATCGCAATTTTGTTTGGATCCACCTATAATCCTTGGCGAGAAATGGTATGACCTAACACGGTCCCTTCAGTCATCAGGAATTCACATTTTTCAAGGTTGGGGGATAGGTTCATCTCAATGCACTTGCTTAGAACTTTTCCCAGGTTGGACAAGGCTTCTTGGAAGCTAGACCCGTAAGGAGTAAAGTCATCCATATAGCTTTCCACCGAATCATGATCCAGCTCGGCAAAGATGCTCAGTACAGCTCTCTGGAAGGTGGTAGGAGCATTGCATAGCCCAAAGGGAAGGACTCGGTAGGCAAAGGTACCCCATGGAAAAGTGAAGGTGGTCTTATCTTGGTCCTCTAGGCTGATTTGGATCTGATTATACCCGTTGAACCCATCTAGGAAAGAGAAAAACTTCTTCCCTGCCAGTCCATCCAACACTTGATCTATGAAAGGCAAAGGGAAGTGGTATTTCTTGGTAGCTTTGTTCAGTTCTCTGTAGTCTACACAGATTCTCCACTTCCCATTTTTCTTGGGTACCAACACCAGAGGGGAAACCCATTCGCTATACGAGATGGGGTAGATGAATCTTGCATCCAACAATTTTTACACTTCTTCTTTAACAATGTCCTTAAGGGCTGGATTCATTCTCCTCTGAGGTTTCCTGACTGGTTTACAGTCCTCTTTAATGTAAATATGATGGGTATAGACCGAAGGATGGATTCCTTTCATTTCCTTGTAGCTCCAGGAAAAAGCCTCCAAATGGCGGTTCAAGAGGCTACATAGCTCCTTTTCCTGAGAGGGAGAGAGAGAGGAGCTGATCTTTAAGGTTCTTTTAGGGCCAAACTCCACATTCTTAACTTTGGGAGTGGTCGGATCAGTCACCCGTAGGTCCACTAAAGCATTGGCTTGGGTATCTTCCACCAACTCTTCCAAGGATAGTGCACCGAGGGGAGGATTTTGGATTAAGTTCTCAATCAAATCATCCTCGGTTTGAGGACCTCCCCTGGTGGCCTCCACTATGCATAATGGTGCAGAGTAGACCTCATCCTCATCTCCTTCTTCCAACCAGAGGAGTAAGTCATGTTCTAGTAGAGGTTGGGCAGGAGGGTATAGAACCAGCTGTTTGGACATAGGCCCATTTTTTATGGTCATGCTTCCTGCTCGACAACTTATGTAAGCATCCGCAGTAGCTAGCCAAGGCCTTCCCAAAATGAGGGGATATCCAGTGAGTTTTGCCTTTGGCTGAAGGACCAAGAAGTCCACAGGGTACTCCTAGGAGTCAACAGAGACCAAGACATCTTCCACAATCCCTTCGGGAGTCACGCTGGAGCGGTCTGCCAACTGCAGTACTGTCGAGGTCTTCCTTAAGGAACTCTGAAGGTTGAGCTTAAGCATGGTGTCCCTGGTCATCACATTAATGGCGGCCCCTAGATCAATCAAGGTGTTGGGGATGATGGTGCCATTGATGTGAACATCAACTACAGGACTCCTAGGGTCCAAATACTTTGGACAGATTACTTGCCCCAACATAAGATCAGACAGTTGTCCTATGACATTGATAGTTGAGGCATCTCTCTTTCGCCTGGCTGGGTGCCTGAAACACTTCTCCTTAATCAATTTGTTGTATATCGGTACATCTTTTATGGCCTAGAGAAGTGGTATTTTCACACACAACTGCTTGAGTTCTCCCAGAAGCTCAGTTTCTTCTGGGTTGGTTTGTGTGGTTACTGTGAGTCGCTCAGGAAAGGGTGGAATGGCTTGGGGTTCACTTTCCTATTTCTCTTCCTCCTCCTCTAGGGGAGGAGGCTGGTGCTCTGGAAGGACCTTCCCAGATCGCGGGTTGATCTCCTGGATCTCCACAGCATAGGTAGGGCATGTTGTCTCCCAAGTATATACCTACTGGGCCTGTCTGTTGTTGGGGTTCGGGTTCGGTTGAGCAGGCATCAGGGGTTGTCTTGGAGGAGCAGGAGGTAACGATTGTGGTTGAGCTGGCAGTGGAGCCAAAATGGTGGTAGGAGGGTTGTATTGAGGTCTCCACCCCGGTTGAGGTGCATTCCACTGAGGTTGTGGCTGGGCATGTGAGTGAAACGAATGAGGAGTAGGTTGAGTATGGTATGGAGATGGGTAAGACCACGGAGGAGGTACGGACCAGGAATGATGAGCAGGGGGGCCCCAAGAAGGTATATGAGCAGATTGGTTCATGTTATAATAAGCTTGGGATGTCCCTTGCATTCCCTGCTGGTAAGGTCTGGGCCCATGTGGCCTCCTTTGGTTGAGAAAGTAGATAGGTTCAGTAGCCGCCTTAGTCCCTAGGTACATGGCTTTAAATCTAGGCAAGGTAGGGCATTGGTGGGTGGGGTGGTCTTCCTCACAAATGAAACATACCTCTACTAAGTGCAATGGGCACTCATTCTTAGGATGCTTCCTCGTGCATCTAAGACAAAAAATGGCCAAATCCCTCTCAGCTTCCTCTTTCTTTTGCTGAATTCAGAAGGTATCAAGTTGCATGGCAATACTCTGTCTCATCTCACTCTTGAGGTCTTCCATCTAGTTAGCAAACTCATGCTTGGAGAAGGTGGTACTAGCTGAAAGAGGATTCTCCCTACCTCTCTTCCGGGCCGCCCTAGAATGGTTTTTAAACACGGTCTTTATGTCCTCATAAGGTAGTTGGTAGATGTCCCCTCTGGCCAGCATGTGAAGGGTGTCTAGGAGGTCTTCAGGCACTCCTTGGAGCAGAACCAGCTTCAGAGATTTCGGGTCAAGTGTGCACCTGGCCCATTTATAACTAAGTTGGAACCTTTCCTCGTAATCTTCTAAAGACTCATCGCTTCCCATGGTCATTCGAAAGATTTCTCCCTTGGTTTCCTTGGATCTACAGTAGTCCCGGTATTTGGCACTGAAAGCTTATTGCATCTGAACCCAAGTGGTGACACTGTTTCTAGGTAACCCCATGAACCAGTGTAATGCTGCGTCCTTGAGGGTAGAGGGAAAGAGTTTCAAATTTTTCTTGTCCTCAGCATAGTCGTAAGTTCGACAAAGGACAACAAACTCAAACAGGAAGGTATCAGGGTCTTCAGTAGTCAATCCATGGAAGTGAGGTAAAGCTGAGGGACTTATGTTTTTCATTTTCATGTCTCCATTGGTCTCTCGGATAGGAAAGGCACCTTCTATTCTCTCATCTTCTCTTCTACCGTTTCGGTTTTCAGCCATGGCTTCAGATGGAGCGTTCTCTAATTCTTCTTCTGTTATAGGATCTTCGTATATCTCAGGACGTTCACCTATAGGTTCTTCTGGCTCACTGTCACCAGAGAAGAGAGAAGGTTGACTCAGTGATGTGGTGGGGGTGTTGGGTAAGAATTTGCCGGTTTTATCTCTATTCCTACGAGGCATGAAATGGAAAGACTTTTGGTTGCTTTTGATTTTTTTCTGCTGGTACCTGCAAAACTGAAATAGATTGAACTGCAACTAACTATCTTACTTAAATGAAAGTGTGGAATGAAAATGAAAACAGGAAAGGACTAATCTACTTTGCAGAATTGAAATTGCGGAATTGAAATGCTAATCTATGAAAGCTGGAAATGTCTACTCTACTTTTGCGAAAATGAAATTGCAAAATGGAAATGAAATAAACTACTTAGCAGAAGGTTGTGGGAGAAAATGGAAGAAAAGCAACAATCACCAATACTCTGATGCTTCCCCGGCAACAGCGCCAAAAAGATGGTGGGCTCTGATATTGCAGCAATAATGCTGCAACTCCTGGGACTCCCTTCTTTACTTTTATCAACCCGATAGTTCGTAACAAACTTGGAAGTGACGGTGTTGTATGCACAAGTAATAGCTCTTGTTGTAGCTGTCACTTGGTCAGCTGGCATAAGTCTGCTAGGGGCTCAAGCCAACTTCTATGAGCTTTGAGAAGAAGCTTGCTAACTTATGGATGGAAGCTAGTCTTGAAGGAAGCCAATTTATTTGCGAAAAGAGATTGAAAAACTGAAGGAAAGCGCAAACCCTAGCAAACCCTAATTCTACCAGCTAGTCCTATTGACGCAAAGAAGAGAATGAAAAATACTGAAAGAGATGCCATTACTTCTATGAAGGTAAAATACATGTGTCTAGACTACCTCTATCTAAAGAAAACATCCTTTTGTATTTTTTATTAAGTCGTCAGTTTCATCATGCATGTGCTTTCACTATTCTTGACTGTGTAGGGGTGGATCAATGAGGAGAAGTGCCTGGAAGAGGTCAGGAAGGTTCAATGAGGGTCTAAGGAGTCCCTAACACCCTTCCAAAGAGTTTCACAAAGTTTGGCTACCAAGAAACCTCATTTGTGAGCTTCTACAGGAAGTCTGCAGGGGTTCTACAGGATGTTCAGGAATTTCTATAGGATGTTCAGAAATTTCTACAGGATGTTTAGAAATGGGATTTTGGAGGATGGATTAGTGAGGGAAGATGAAGTAATGGATGTGGAGGTAGGATAGGGGTCTGAAGTGGCCTAGGGACTAGTGGATGGAGTGGGGAGAAGGTGTAGATGGCTGAATTGGCTCAAAGAAGGCTGAAACAATGGTTGCACAAAAAGGTAGGGTTACGTGGGCAAGAGGACAAATGTGAGATGAGGAACCTAGTTAGGAGATGGAACAGATGGCTCTGATGAAGCTTGGGTGGATGAAAAAGTGGTGGAGATGCTCTGCACTGTGCACTTTCAACTCAATCAATAAAGTCTTGCAAGTAATCAAAGTCCTAGTTAATCTAATCTAGCTAATAATAAAGTGAATGAACAACAACTTTATTTGAAAGAGAACAATATATATTAACTATGAAATGAAAAATTTCAGAGATCTGAACAGGTAACCAACTTCTCCAAATGAAAACAGTACACTAATGATTGCATGGCAAAACAAAACTAGTGTTTTTGTTTGGGACAACACGGTTACTTCAATTCCAGCCCCTGATCCAATGAGGAAGAGGTGAAACAAAAAGTGTTTGTTGGCCCTTTTTCTGGAGCTTTTTCCTGTTATTATCCTACCAACCTATTCTAAACATCTGAAGCAATTCTAACCATAAACAGTGACCTAGTTAATCAACACAACTTAATATGCCTAACAGAAATACGTTGCAAATGCATAAAAGGAAAAAACAACGATGCATAAAGGAAAGATAAAAGTACATAAAGGAGGCCCTAGCCTCTCAGGTTGGGCCCAACCCTGAGAGCTATGGCTCCTATAGAGAACTCAGAGTTGATATAAAATAGGACTGCTTATCATTATCAAAAAATAGTCATCAGTCAAAAGTTATGCCAAAATGGCTACAAGGCAACGAGCTGAAAGTGACAGCACTGTAGTGAAAAAAATGCAATGGTTTCAAAATTCCCTTACGAAGGTTGAGGCCTTCTCATTTATACACCACGAGGGCCCTAGCAGGCCTCCTAAATCTAAGGGACTCGGCTATCCCAACTGTTAGTAGACAATCCCTTTTCCAAAATCTACTTGGCTGCCTTCAAGATCTGTTTTTGGTGGCCTGTGAACTCGGAGTTGGGGGTGGAGATCCTGAGGAAGGGCTATTTAATGTCATAGACAACCCCCCTACGAATCCTCACCTCAAGTTTGGCTGTCACCTAGCCCATGATTGCTCAGTTTTTCTCCAACATGTGTCAAAAAACCTTAAATAAGCACGTGTTAGCCACCTAGGAAGAGTGACCACCCTTATTCGTACAAATGACATAAACATAGTAAAAAAATAATGCATAATCTATGAAAAATGGAGGATTGAACAAGGATTGAACAAGGATAATTAGGCGAAATGAGCCCAATAAGTTACCCAATTTTGGGCTCATCACATTGCTGAACAGGACCTCTTTATTTTTTTCAAGCTTGAGGAGGATAACATATGCTTGTTTTATAATTTTCCCTTCGGGCAAACCTGTTGCTATTTAATGTTTTAACGAGTCTAGTGACAGTGAAACTCGGTCTCGTCTAGATGGACAAGTTTGTCGCTATTATTTTAACGAGTTTAATGACAAGGATAACCCGACCCTTTTCATGTTTAGAGAGTTTAAAAAGGGACAAAAATGAAACTCCATAAGTTATTTTTCATAAAGTAATCCCTTAGTTCCAAAAAGGGATAAAATAATACAAGAGGGATGTCATTTCCAATACTTTAATGAGTCGGAAGAGACAAGCACTCGACGATATTTTCATGTTTAGAGAGTCTGAAAAGAGTATAAAGACGACTCTAATTTTGAGGAATGAGTGGTGTCTAGGATAGCAACTGGTTCCAATGATGTTGTAACTTCTCAAAACATGTTGATTTACGTGAAGAGGCTGGCTAATAAGACCACTCATTGTAACTGTTCCCTAAAAAGGGTAAAACAACCAAGTGAAAGCATATGATTAGACAAAGTGATGGTGGTGATGGGATGAACACAACCAAGGCTCAAAAGGATGATAGAATGGCAATCACAAGGGTTAAAAAATGAAAATGGGTTCATTTTTAGACAAGCTTGAACCATAGGGAATTATGCTTGGATTCAGTTTCATATTAACACAAGCTTGAAACAAAAAAATTATGCTTGAGTTGGTTTCTATGCTCTCAGCCTGATGAAAGGGAGAGTCTCTAGTAGCTAGATGGAAGTCGCTACAATGAAGCAGGACCATTATCCAACACCTCTTTGGATTTGTCTAGATACACAAAGTTGAATGGTGTGATAGACCAATCACATAACCTATAGGGAAACACCTTGTTTCATTTTTTTTTAAATGAGCTTGACACAAGACAAGGAACTCTGCTCAAACTCCTTGTTTCTTTTTTTTAACCAGGTTGACACAAGACAAGGAACTCTCCTCTTGGACTTGTTTAATTTTTTAACGAGGTTGACACAGTAAAAGAACTATCCTCATACATCCTTGTTTCATTTTTTAAAGAGTTTGACACAAGACCAGGAATTATCCTCGTGGGAGTTGTTTCATTTTTTAACGAGGTTGACATAGGACAAGGAACTCTCCTCGTAGACCTTTGTTTCATTTTTTAATGAGTTTGACACAAGACAACTAACTATCCTCAGACTCCTTGGTTTCATTTTCTAACGAGGTTGACACAATACTATACACTATCCTTAGATTCCTTGGTTTCATTTTTTAACGAGGTTGACACAAGACTAGGAACTATCCTTGGATTCCTTGGTTTCATTTTTTAATGAGGTTGACACAAGACTAGGAACTCTCCTTGGATTCCTTGGTTTCATCTTTTAATGAGGTTGACACAAGACTAGGAACCATCCTTGGATTCCTTGATTTCATTTTTTAACGAGGTTGACACAAGACTAGGAACTATCCTCGGATACCCTTGTTTCATTTTTTAACAAGGTTGACATAAGACAACGAACCATCCTCAGACCCCTAGATCACAACTCATAAGTGGTCATGAAAGAGATATCTAGTTCCAATTCTCCCAGTACATGATGTACAACATCACTGAATTGATCGTCAATTGATGTAGGTATGGAACAGGTTGCCACATAATTAACCCGTGGCAGGGATGATACCATTGGTACAAAAGGACCATTTAGGGAAGATGGTTGACTAGGAGCCATATTTGGACCGGGAAATGAAAGCTGGTCAACGGTGACAATCCTACCTTCATGCGGAAAACAAATCACTCAAAAGAGTTTTGAAACAATAGCTCCCGTGTGATAAACATAGTCACGCCCAAGAAGTAAATTGTAATCTAAAGTTCCTGGGACTACCATCACATTCAGATAAATGGTTTTTCTTCCCAAATTGATAGGTAACTTAGGAAGGATCCCTAATGGTTGTCTAGTTCCTTTGTTAAATCCCAACAGATTCTGTGTAACAGGCACAAGCAGTGGCGAACCAAGCGCTTGCCAAGAAGTTGAGGAAAGGATACTCACTGACGCCCCTTCATCTATAATAGTGCCAGATATAATCATTTTACAAACTTGTACTATGATCTGGAAAGGCACATAATAAGGAAGGCAGAATCCTATCAGTTGATTCCAATCAAAGGAAGTGACTAGACTACTTAGAGGGGGTACTGTAGAAATAGGAGAATTAACCCCTTGAGTTATGAGAACTGGAGGATTTTCCCCCTATCTTGATGGAACAGGTGGATTTCCCCCAATCTCATTAGAATCTAAAGAAACAAAAAGAACTCAAATGGTATCATATTCACTTTCTTTGGGAAAGGTACGATTTACTGAAGGTGAAATCAGGTCAACTTTTGCTTCGACCTGTTGATTTGGGTCGGGTATAGACTCATTAGATTCACTTTCAGAGAGAGTGGTTTCGACCGACGGTTGATTTTGGTCAATCGATTCATCAACTAGTGAAGGATTTAGGGAGATTTTCCTCTAACCAGATGGAAATCACTGCGATGAATCAGATGGTTATCCAACACTCTTTTGGCTTCATCCAAATAGGGACAAAGGTGAAAGGGGTGATTCCCTTCACATAACCTACATAGAAACTTGACCTTTCCCTTTTGTCCATGAGATTTACTATCACTAGTTGATGGTGTGTTACCAATATGATCTCCAGAGGTTGATGACACGGGATGGTGTGAACAGGAAGACCATTCTTCCAAGATCTGAGGAATGTAAGGACAATTTCAATGAAGATGGTCTCCCACACAAATTATGCATGGATGTTTGACTTTATGAGGCTTAACGAATGAATTTTCATCAGATGTTGCATTCAAAGCAATGGTTGCTTGGTTTCCCCCTTCCTGAATTAGCTTCTTCTTCTTCTTCTTCTTCCCTTTTTCTTCTTCTTAGCCACCTGGTTACTAGTAACAATACTTTCACCAAGTGAAGAGGAAGAGGGGGAGGGAGAAACAAATGACGAAGAAGGCAAAGGGTCAACTTGAGGATCAACTGGAGGTTGATTTTGTCCAGTTGGAGGTATACTTGATTGCGGAGAAATCATGACATTTTGAACCAAAGAGGTTTAAAACAACCATACTAGTAGGCTAATGGTAAATCTTGGAAGGGACATTGTAGCCATATAAGGAGAATCAATATTTCCAAAAGAGGGAAAAGGAATAGGATTTCCATCAAAAGGGTTTCCCTGATCGGTGGATTCCAGATTTGACGGCATATGTTCCAACCTAACATCAACTAAGGAAAAGGGATGTTATTCACAGTCAATTAATTTTAACGACACTTTAGATGCAACTTTTCTTTTTCAATTTTAAGGAATCGAGAAAAAGCTAAATATGACTCTAGTTGCCTTCAATTTTTAATGAGCCTAAAAGGAAAAGTGATCAAATGGACCTTTTCTTTTAAGGAGTCGAAAAGGAATGAAAGTGACTACTCTGGAGAATGTTGATAAAAGCTTTTACCAGACCAATCACAAAACTGCAATATACGCCTTGGTGATAAATTAAAGAGAAATTACCAATGACTTATGTACGGCAGCCAATCTTCCCGAATGATGTGTTCAATGCATCGCGATCGATAAGGCGGCAGACTCGGTTTCCTATAGATAAAGGATTTAAGCCTAAGGGGGTCTCCCAATATATACATGACGATATGGGGAGCACAATCTGTGCTAGCACTTGCCGTAACAAGGAGGAGGAATCACCCAACCTTCAATGAAAATGATAGGCACTAGTTTTAATGACGCCGGAACACATCTCTAGCCTAGACCTTTAGATGTGTTGCATTAAATTCCAAAGCATTGTTAAGTTAATTGAGGTTAGATATCATTTTGGGATTCAACTGCGTTAAGTAAGTCATTCACGTATGACCGTTTCCATGAGAGGTAGTCGTAACTGACTAATTTCTCATGTTTTTTGAATAGTTCACTTAGCACTCATTGCATCGGGTGATGCTCACAGGGGTGAAGAAGTGGGATTGAAACTAGTGAAATGTGGAGAACGAATCACATAGCATCAATCATCACTTCCGGGGCTTGCACCCGGTAACCAGGACTTCCCAGGAGGTCACCCATCCCAGAACTCCTCTGGCTCAAGCGCGCTTAACTGTGGAGTTTTTCCCACAATCAAGCCCACTTAGCTTGCTACCCATTTGCAAAACCTTAGCAAGTATTGTGCCTCATGAACCATTCAAGTAGAGATCCCTTGACTCTTTTTGAATTTAAGTATGGGGGATTACTTAACGCAGTTGAATCCCAAAATGATATCAATTATAATGCACTGCGTAATCCCCCATACTTAATTGAGGTTCATTTTAATTTGATCTTGCTTAAAATTTGCCTTTGAAGGTTCACCATGTGATGTATTTTTGAAATTCCTAAAATACAACTATCATGATAAACAAACTTTTGATTTAGTTTGAACGATGAAAACCTTAGCTACTAAAGGATAGAGCAATAAGATCTTTGACAAAGAGAAAAGAGCACATCTAATGAAATTTACCTAGCTATCCTTTTGCACACAAATAAAAAATGCTAAATGCAAATGCATGTATTTGTTTCCGCTCTCCTTAATGTGAAAGATGCAAAAAGGAAAACTAAATGCAGCGAAGATATGAAGTATTGCACTCAAAATGACATTTTCGACTTTGATCTTCAACTCACTGTCATTTTCAACCATTGATTTGAAATTTTTTTAAAAATATAGTTCCTTTGACTTATATTTAAAGAAATATACCCAAATCATTCTAGAATAATCATCTATGAATAAAATAGGGTACTTTTTTCCTTGCAGAGTTGGAGTTTTTGTTGGACCACACAAATCTATATGTAAAATTTTCGGAGGCATTGATGTTGAATATTCCTTTGACTTGAAATTGTCCTAGTTTTCTTTCCATGTTGACATGGTACTCAAATAACATTTATTGGTTTTTATATTTTGGGGATATCTCTTACTACATGAGTTTTGTTGATATTCACTAAGTTATTGAAGCTTAGATGTCTCAAATGTTGGTACCATAGCTAGATTTCATTTAATTAACTCATGTAACATATTTCTTCTTGAATTTCACTAACAATGTATACATTATCCATTGTTCTTACTCCTTTTCCTACTAGTTTTCTTGAAGATGATCTCCTTATTTCACAGTGTTCGGCACAGAAAATGAGATCATATCCTTGATCACACATTTGGATGACACTTAAAATATTATGCTTGAGGCCTTCAACATATGGGATATTTTGTGCTTTCGTCTTGCCATTGTTAAGACTTGATTTGTTTGTTCCAACAATTTTAACAAATTCGTTATCTCCAAAGGTCACATTTGTAGAAATTAATGTGTAGATTCAATACTGCTCATGAAATTTGTTAAATCACAAGACTTGAAGCTACTCTACTGATCTACAAAATTTAATTCACCATCTAAACAAGAATCATTTACAGGCAAGGAAACATCACACATGGACAAACATTTATTTGGGGTAAAGTAACTACTCAAAACCCCTTATTCTCTATATTGTATTAATTAGAGAATAGAGAAGAAATACAATGTTTTCTCAAGCCTAAGTACACCCTACAAGTGTATAGTCTATCCCTCTTCTTGACAGACTAAACAAGGCCCAATACCTAGCCAATTTCAAGCTTTCCCAAACCCCTATTTCCTTGTGATGTTCCCTTGGGAAATTGCCCCTATTTTTTAGGAATTTCACACCAAGGGATTGCGCAATAGCCTTAGGTCAATATCTGACTGCATGCACTGTTGGGCTTCAAAATGTCATACAAATATCACTCATTACCATACATTTTTCACCTATGCTTCCATTATATCACTCATTATTCACTACCATGTCACTTCATTTTTCCTATTATTCACCGTTAATGGGTCTCATTTATATCTTCCAAATATTATTTATTTTTAAGCATTTTTGAGAGAAATTCTTGATTA
>APFE030717305.1:42390-52543 GCA_000404065.3 Pinus taeda
ATGGTTGAGAGATGTATGGAACTAAAAGAGAGATTAGTGGATCATCATTATGAGTTTGTTATCCCATTCCATTGTATACATAGGAGTACAATCTCCTTCATTTGTAATCTTAGAATCTTCATTTGTAATCTTAGAAAGTTGGTTTGTACATCATGATGGAGATTTTGAAATTAAGACTCATACTTTGATTTTGTTGCTTCTACATTTGAGTTCCCTTTGAAGTGGTATGCTTGTGGAGTTATGGAGGGCCCCCATGGCATCACTTGCAGCTTATTTTAGGTATAATTTAATTTATGTTTTTATTTCATTTCAGCTTTTAAAGTTCTTGTTAGATATTCTAATTGTTGGAAGAAATCTTAAAATACATGTGTTCCTGTAAGGGAACCATAAGATCTCCGACAAATTAGGAATATCTCTAGTTTGTTTGTTTTATTTCATTTCAACTTTTAAGTTCTTGTGAGATATTCTAATTGTTGGAAGAAATCTTAAAATCCATGTGTTCTTATAAGGGAACCACAAGATCTCCGACAAATTAGAAATCTTTCGAGATCTATATATTTTAGATAGGCACTTCTAAGTTTACCTTCCTGGGTTGACATTAAATTAAACTCTAATTTGCATCCACATTTTAGAGCCAACATTTTGGCGCCGTTGTTGGGGAAGTGCAACTAGAAGGATTTAGTAATTATTTGATGTAGTTTTTTTTATGGACTAATTTGTGGAACTTGGTGACAGCAGGTTCATAAAGGAGTTCAAAGTTTGGAGCATTTTTATTTTATTTTATTTTCGCACATAGATAATTTAAATTCAGTTTTTATTTTAAACCCCCCATTTCTCACTAATCCATCTACGGATGAGGGCTTTGACAATGTTGAACAGGTACTTCTTGGAGAGCAAGGACAATAACCTTGAGCCAACTCTAAGACAGGATTCTCACATACTTGCAAAACATAATGTAAAATTTTTAAATATTGATGTGAGCATGTTCAAATTTTTAGTCTGTAGATGGCTTCATTGGAAGCATTCTTTTACGTAGAAAATAAAACATCTTTTAAATTAATGTAGAATAGATTAGAAAAATAAAAATGAGATCTCCTTAGAAGTCATTAGAAGTCATTAGAAGTCGTTATCATTAGAAGTTTTTAGTCTTGTTTTCAAAAAATAAATCATCATGAATAAAAAGAGTTGCTTCATCTTTGCATTTCTATGTTTTGTTTCTGTATCACGGGTAAGCTAGGAGCCTGATTATCGGAAAGATTTGTCTTCCGAGAGTATAAATGCCCCCGCAACATTGCAGAAAGAGTGTAGATAATGCAAGATTTTGTCGCAGATCTTAATTGTGTTTTTTGTTGTAGATCTTAATTGTGTTTTATCCATCCATGCTAACCTGCATAAATAAAAAAATCAAGAAATTAGTATGCTCTCTTCCCGCGCTTCGTGCGATCTAGAATAGCAGAAAATCTATTGATTTATTTCAAATAAAAATACTCTTGCTGGAGAACTAATCTGCAATGTGACAATAAAGAATTTTGTGAATGAGAAAAAGATCATCTTCAAAACGCAACCCCTTAAAAACGTCAGTTTTGAAAAGAAGTTTGTGATCAAACCAGGGCAAATCTAGACAAATGAAGACATGGGTTTTTTCAATAATAGAATGAGTTATATAACCTAAAAATCGTTTGCTTAAATTCCTAACGGTCTAAGAGTAAATCATGGTTCTTTGGGACCCTATTTTGGTAACTGCGTGAATAAAAACGGTTTTTTTTTTTTTTACATTCATTGTGCTTTTCTACTTCTCCACATTCATTTCATGTTCATTACCCCCTAAGTAGGTTTCTTTAGGAGCATAATGGGACCAAAAAAGGACAACATTCTTCAATATTAATTCAACATTTTTCCACCTGCACATACAAATCAACGATTAGAAATAGGGATAATTTTAAATATGACCCAAGGTGGTCATTTTAAAATTATAAGTGTACCTAATCACAATATGTAGGTGTGCATATAACTTTGAATTTCATGTGCAATATGGAAATCTATTTAATAATATGCACTTGCAAATAATGCGCAATATGGGAATGTATTTGAAACATATGCAATATGAAAAACATTGGTATAATGCGCTATATGCATAATGGAATGAGGTCCTACACAATAAGGTTCTATAATGAAATACGATCGCATTTATACGTGGCAGCAGGGTATTGCATATTGGCAAAGGGTTATTGCAATTTGTGCATAGTCCAAAATTATTGCATATACAAGTGAATGAGTGCCAAGCAAGTTTATAGCACAGACTATAGTTTATATGATGATCCTATGCAGTGCGAAAATCATACGACATGCAGCTAAGGTTGAGAAGGTTATGAGTATAACGAAAATCCACCCGAGCTCCAAACCAACACATCACACAATGCAGGCCAACACACATGTACGAGGTAAACATTGTGGCATGATGATTGTTTCCCATTGGAATATGCACTGCGTAAGGAGTTATGCGCATACATTCAAATTACAAACATAATTCAGCCATCCTCATGCAATAGTCGGGCGACTGGTCAACAGGACCACCATACGTTGTAGCGCCAATAAGAATTAGTGCACAGTACAACCATGAAATGGTCATGAACTGATCGACGGTTTCCTGCACTGTTTAAAACAAATTCATCATCGCCGAATAGCTCAGAATGATTGTGTTGAGAGCTGCATGGTTGCAAGCCAATAAAGGGGAAACTGAAGCAGATCTGTGGAGATATAAGAAGGAAATTGTCCCGAACGCAACACCGATTGATCACTGAACTTTCGAGATTTATTCAATCAGCCAAACGTAGCTACAGGGATTCAGAGCGCCATTTAACACTCCTCAGTTCTCGTTGATAGCCAGGTAAAAACCCTGAAACTATGTATTAACTCCAAAAGTAATAACTCTAAGGTCGGTTGACAGCAGTTTAATGAAACACGGCTAGGTGATAAGATTCATTGGTATAATTGCATATATCACGACATGCAAGTTAAGGAACAGCGCGCAATCTAAACCATATCTTGTTGCATGTAAACAACGTCAACCACATAAGCTCGCATGTGTAGTTATCCAAGTTGAAACAGAGTTTATATAACAGAGCAGGCAGAGTCATATTTGCTAGCGCCGAAGATGTGCTTTTTATGATGATATGCTTGTTCTGTTGCGCGCTGTTGGTTGATGTCATTATTTATATGATTGATATATCGCATGCCTGTGAATGGAAACAACCTTTATGGCGAACAAACATGTCTCTATTCTGGAACCTTTTGCCAATATGTGTCTTTGTTTTGGTTAAAACAATGGGTTGAAGTCTGTGTAGGCCGAGAGCCATTTAAAGAGCTGTGTAATGTTTAAGTTTTTAGGAGGCCGAGTGCTGTAGATTGCCATTAATTGCCAAAGAGAGTAAAGGCTGAGCCATCTAAATGCACTATTGTTTTTCAAAGTTTCTATAAAAGCCAAAGTCATTAAGATGTGCTGATGTGTTTCAAAGTTTTCAGAGGATTTTCAGTGCCAATCAACAAGCATCTAACCATTGATATCTAAGGATTGATAATGAATATCTACAACTACAGCTGGAGAGGAAAAGTAGATGCTTAGTTGATGGAAGTGTTCACTGTGTCCCAAATCCAATTGAAGAATACACCAGGAAAAGACGCCATGAATGTTGCTATAAAATTTTTCCAGCAAACCATCTATCATGAAGAGCACACTATGCACCAATTGCAGATGTTGAACCATCAAAATGTAGAATTGAACCGCTCAGCACTTGTGCCCCATGAAGTCGCTTAGCGGTCAGAGCTTTGGTGTTTGCTGAGATTAAAGGTCGCTGCCATGGAATTTGCAGTGCAGTTTGTGGAAACAGTAATTGCTGGCTCATTAAATCAGTAATTGATATGAGCTCTCCGCCAGGCCCATCTTTCAATAGCATTGAAGCCTCCTTATCATCCTTATCCAACTGATTAGAATTTTCTTTCATCGATTTTTCTTGAATCGACCCACGATTTTGTGGATTCGTTCCTATCACCCCAAAGTTCACGGACATGTCAGATATTTCACATGCTTTGAGTTTTTCATTTTTTTTGTTTTGCGTTGAGTTTTTGTTTTTTGTTTTTAGTTTTGATTTGTATTTATTTTTGTTATTGTATTTATTTTTATTTTTGTTCTATATTTAGTTTTAATTTGTCTTGATATATATTTTTAGTTGTAATTTGTTATTAAGTTTGTTATGTAATCCGTTATTATTTGTTTGTTATTTAATGTTTGTTATGTTATTTAATTTTTATGTTTGTTATATTGGTATTAATATATTAATATATTAATTGTATTAATATATTAATGTAATTGTATTAACTGTTATCACTGTAGTTTGTTATATTTAATTGTAAATTGTTATATATAATTGTTGTTATGTCCATTATGTTATATGATTGTATTAATATATTGTTTTATATTAGAAATGATTGTCATGTTATGATTTAAAAAATTGTTGTGTGCTTTGTGATTGTTTTGAAGCATTTAAAAAGTAAATATTGGCATGTGAAGGATATAGGCATAAAACAAAAATTTGGTGATATGCAAATTGAGAGAATAATGGAACTGGATGAAACTGCAACAGTTGGTACGAGGGAAAAATTAAAAAACAAACACACTTTTCACAAAATTCACGCAGGTTTGAAAATAATTAATGGAACACTTGGAAACAAATTTTGAGAATCGATTTATCAAACATTTGGAGGATTCTATAGATGATGATTATATTGTTTCGATAGCTTCATGTTGGCATTAAAATCATAACAGTTTTCTGTTGAATACTTTTCTATGACATTCTAATATGCAGAATACAACAGATCTTTCTAATGCCAATCTTTTTGCCGAGCATATTTCATCTGACACCAACAGGGAGTATTACTTTTCATGGTTATTTTAAGAATGGATTGATTTTAATATCATGATTAAGTCACTTTCAACACTTTGATTGTCCTTAATATGTTTTATTTGGTATGAAATTTTTTCATAAGCATCATGAAGGAACTGGCCATTTCTTCTAGAGCACACTTATGTTTTCTTTGTACCAAGTTTTTTACAGGTTACAGGATGATCAAGTATTCATTAAGGAGATTACATTGTGTGCACAATTGGTCTTCAAACGAATAAATTCATGAAAAATTCTAAAAACAAATCCATGTCCACAACCATTACTTTGCAACTCCCATTTTGCAAAAGATTTTCCACCAATTGTCAATCCATAAAGCATACCATTTCCATGTCCATTTTTCACAGCAAGAGTATCTATTCATACACCATGCATTTTCTTACATCCATTCTTTACAAGCATATTTTCATTTTCCATGTCATTATCATTCCCCATCATTTCCGCAAATAAAATCCTGCTTCTTTGGATACCATTGAGTCAAAGTCCTAGAGTCTAATTATCCTTGTAAAAACACCTAGAGGCTTGCATGCCTTAATGGCAAGTACTCTTGCCAATGAACAATGGGAGTACATTAATATCCCTTGTTCATTGGATTTGTAGTGATCGCCACGACAAATTATTCGTACTACAAAATGTGTTAGGCATCCTGACTCCCATTGGAATAATGGTGGGAGCCTTTGTGTTGCTTAGGGGGATTCATTAAATGGCCCCTTAAAGTCACAATTCTTGCTATGTTCGACACGGCACATTATTCACAAGAAATTTAATGCCATCGAGCGTTGAAGACTTGAAGACCTATGTTTTGTAGCAGATGAAGTAGATTTCCTTTCATTGCTTTTTAGTTTGTTATGACTTGAGGACAAGTCAATAAATAAGGTTGGGGGAGGAAAATGTAACTTATATATTTTGTATACCTTCCAAGCCTTATAGATTTTCAGCCATATTCAGCAGACTCATCAGATTCATCATCCAGCAGCAGAGGATCCAACAGTAGATACGACTTTCAACCATGTTCAACAAACTCCTCAGATTCATCATCTAGTAGCAGAGGATCTAGCAGCCGATAAGACAATACAAATCCATCAATCAACTTGAAGAAGAAGCTTCAAATTAGAATTGCAGCATATGCACATGCATGATTCATCCACTTCTGTAGGTAAGTAAGGTATGATGTTTTCTAACCTTTAATCTTGAAATTCTTTCTAGATGCTAAAATGATGATATTTGGAAAATATTCCACTATTTCACTATTCCCTTTCTCATTAAAAATTGCCAAAAACCATCACTTGGGGAGGGGGGGAATTTCACACTTCATTGTTTCCTCATTCATATTACATCTTAACCCACATAGTCTCCCCACAATAAAAACTACTACAAAATTATGAGCATATTAAATGACTTCTTAAAATGATTGATCTCAACAAAATGATTGTAAAAACAAGAACCAATCATTAAAAAGAAATCTCAACAAAGTTAATAATGATTTTAAACACAAGAACCAATCATTAAAAAGAAATCTCAACAAAGTAAATAATGATTGTAACATAAGAACCAATCATTAAAAGATGCAAATGCTTTGCAAAACAAATAAAAGTTCTCCAAAGATGTGCAAAGTTAAAAGGAAGTCCATGATTGAAAGATGTTTGTTACACAAGAACCAAACATCTTGTAAAAGAAAGCTCATCTAAGAAATAAATCAAATAATTCATTGTAGTAGCTTGCATGAGGACATGCAAGAGCTTCAGTTGGGGAGTATGTTGGGCTTCAAAATGTCATACAAATATCACTCATTACTATACATTTTTCACCTATGCTTCCATTATATCACTCATTATTCACTACCATGTCACTTCATTTTTTCTATTATTCACCATTAATGGGTATCATGTATATCTTCCAAATATTATTTATTTTTAAGCATTTTTGAGAGAAATTCTTGATTAAATATTAGAAAATAATATATTTTACTTTATATATGGAAAGTGGGTTGTTTTTGTGACATGTGTAGTTGCCAAGGAAGCTTCCAAGACACCTTTATGTGGCCTTGAAGGATCAAATTCGAGTTTGAGAAGATAAACCTCATGGAGAAGATGATGATATCATGGAGAAGATCAAGGACAAAAAAGGGTTATGTGTCTAGATGGTTGAGAGATGTATGGAACTAAAAGAGAGATTAGTGGATCATCATTAGGAGTTTTTTATCCCATTCCATTGTATAAATAGGAGTACAATCTCCTTCATTTGTAATCTTAGAATCTTCATTTGTAATCTTAGAAAGTTGATTTGTACATCATGATGGAGATTTTGAAATAAAAACTCATACTTTGATTTTGTTGCTTCTACATTTGAGTTCCCTTTGAAGTGGTATGCTTGTGGAGTTATGGAGGACCCCCATGGCCTCACTTGCATGCTTATTTTAGGTATAATTTAATTCATGTTTTTATTTCGTTTCAACTTTTAAGTTCTTGTGAGATATTCTAATTGTTGGAAGAAATCTTAAAATACATGTGTTCTTGTAAGGGAACCATAAGATCTCTGACAAGTTAGGAATCTCTCTAGTTTGTTTGTTTTATTTCATTTCAACTTTTAAGTTCTTGTGAGATATTCTAATTGTTGGAAGAAATCTTAAAATCCATGTGTTCTTGTAAGGGAACCATAAGATCTCCGACAAATTATAAATCTTTCTAGATCTATATATTTTAGATAGGCACTTCTAAGTTTACCTTCCCGGGTTAACATTAAATTAAACTCTAATTTGCATCCGCATTTTAGACCCAACATTTTTGCGCCGTTTCCTGGGATCATATTTTGTAGTCTTTAGAAGAAAATACTTAGAGCAATGATAACTTTCTTTAATCCAGTGTAGTTGGATCGCTGTCTTTAATCAAGTGCGGTTGGAATGGAGATCTGTCTCTCTCACTATATTTGCCTTGTTAATCTGGGTCGATTGAATTTTGTATTAATTTATTGGACTTTATTTCTAAAAATGCGGTGTACCAAACACTAGCGTTGGAAGAGCACTCAGGACTCAATCCAAAGCTTGCCTTAAGTCACTTCCAGTGATATGTTTGTTGTTATTTGGTCAGGAATTGTTGAATTGTCCATGATAAGCAAGCTCAAATGGCTGATTTCCATTCTTCTTGAACAGGTATAATTCAGGAGTGCAGAAAGCTCCATAAGCATGTGCAATTTCTTGTGTCTCCTCATATAGAGAGGGGAAAGCAGAAATATGTAATGTGGAGAAGTAGAAAAGCACAATGAATGTAAAAAAAAACCGTTTTTATTCACAGAGTTACCAAAATAGGGTCCTGAAGAACCACGATTTACTCTTAGGCCGTTAATAATTTCAGCAAACGATTTAGGGATTATATAATTCATTCTATTATCGAAAAAACCCATGTCTTCGTTTGTCTAGATTTTCCCTGGTTTGATCACAAACTGCTTTTCAAAACTGACGTTTTTAAGGGGTTGCGTTTTGAAGATGATCTTTTTCTCATTCACAAAATTCGTTATTGTCACATTGCAGATTAGTTCTCCAGCAAGAGTATTTTTATTTGAAATAAATCAATAGATTTTCTGATCTTCCTGATCGCACGAAGCACAGAAAGAGAGCATACTAATCCCTTGATTTATTTTTATTTATGCAAGTTAGCGTGGATAGATAAAACACTATTAAGATTTGCGACAAAACCTTGCATTATCTACACTCTTTCTGCAATGTCGCGGGGGCATTTAGACTCTCGGAAGACAAATCCTTCCAATAATCAGGCTCTTGGCTTACCCGTGATACAGAAACAAAACATAGAAATGCAAAGATGAAGCAGCTCTTTTTATTCATGATGATTTAATTTTTTTGAAAACAAGACTAAAAACTTCTAATGATAACGACTTCTAATGACTTTTAAGGAGATCTCATTTTTATTTTTCTAATCTATTCTACATTAATTTAAAAGATGTTTTATTTTCTAAGTAAAAGCATGCTTCCAGTGAAGCCATCTATGGACTAAAAATTTGAACATGCTCACATCCAGATTTAAAAATTTTACATTATGTTTTGCAAGTATGTGAGAATCCTGTCTTAGAGTTGGCTCAAGGTTATTGTCCTTGCTCTCCAAGAAGTACATGTCCAACATTGTCAAAGCCCTCATACGTAGATGGATTAGTGCGAAACGGGGGGTTTAAAATAAGAATTGAGTTTAAATTATCTATGTGCGAAAATAAAATAAAATAAAACCGCTCCAAACTTTGAACTCCTTTATGAACCTGCTGTCACCAAGTTCCACAAATTAGTCCATAAAAATAACTGCATGAAATAATTACTAAATCCTTCTAGTTGCACTTCCCCGGCAACGGCGCCAAAATGTTGGCTCTAAAATGCGGATGGAAATTAGAGGTTAATTTAATGTCAACCCGGGAAGGTAAACTTAGAAGTGCCTATCTAAAATATATAGATCTAGAAAGTTTTCTAATTTGTCGGAGATCTTATGGTTCCCTTACAAGAACACATGGATTTTAAGATTTCTTCCAACAATTAGGAATCTCTCTAGTTTGTTTGTTTTATTTCATTTCAACTTTTAAGTTCTTGTGAGAAGTGATATCAGAAACTCAAATCGGTCACACATCCATAGCATTGAGTAGCAAAATAATAGTAGCACAAGTCTTCAAATTAACTCCTCAATCCAAAAGTGTCACAACATAAAAGTATAATAAGTCAATACATAAGCCATCAAAGTTGTGGCTCCTAAATAAGAAGTCTCATGAAACAAACTGATCTATATTCACTCTAACAAACCCATCTACTCTATTCCATCTATCTAAGTCGAATTCACTACTCCCATCCCAAGAAATATGACCAATCCCATAGAATCTCAAAACTGCCCTATTTCTATGGGATTTCTGAATGACTAGTCATGATTGACTAGCACCAAATGGGCCTAATAAAGCTTATTCTGTTTGAAATAAGCATAGTTGGCTTAGTTCTAGTTCCCAAGCTTTCCATCCATGCATTCAATTCGTGTCCAATCGTCCTGCAACCACATCAACCATAGAGCTATTACGGGAATTTCTGAATCTGCCAAATTTGCACTTAAAATCAAACTTTCATAAAAACTTTAGAAATTGACAAATTAAAATTAAATACCTGAATGGATATCAAATATACATCAAAATGGGATGAATGAAGTGAAAATGGATGA
>APFE030717305.1:54235-75872 GCA_000404065.3 Pinus taeda
TATATGGAAAGTGGGTTGTTTTTGTGACATGTGTAGTTGCCAAGGAAGCTTCCAAGACACCTTTATGTGGCCTTGAAGGATCAAATTCGAGTTTGAGAAGATAAACCTCATGGAGAAGATGATGATATCATGGAGAAGATCAAGGACAAAAAAGGGTTATGTGTCTAGATGGTTGAGAGATGTATGGAACTAAAAGAGAGATTAGTGGATCATCATTAGGAGTTTTTTATCCCATTCCATTGTATAAATAGGAGTACAATCTCCTTCATTTGTAATCTTAGAATCTTCATTTGTAATCTTAGAAAGTTGATTTGTACATCATGATGGAGATTTTGAAATAAAGACTCATACTTTGATTTTGTTGCTTCTACATTTGAGTTCCCTTTGAAGTGGTATGCTTGTGGAGTTATGGAGGGCCTCCATGGCCTCACTTGCATGCTTATTTTAGGTATAATTTAATTCATGTTTTTATTTCATTTCAACTTTTAAGTTTTTGTGAGATATTCTAATTGTTGGAAGAAATCTTAAAATACATGTGTTCTTGTAAGGGAACCATAAGATCTCCGACAAATTAGGAATCTCTCTAGTTTGTTTGTTTTATTTCATTTCAACTTTTAAGTTCTTGTGAGATATTCTAATTGTTGGAAGAAATCTTAAAATCCATGTGTTCTTGTAAGGGAACAATAAGATCTCCGACAAATCAGAAATCTTTCTAGATCTATATATTTTAGATAGACACTTCTAAGTTTACCTTCCCGGGTTGACATTAAATTAAACTCTAAATTGCATTCACATTTTAGACCCAACAGAGCCTAGCCTAAGGGTTTGTATCGCGGTGAGCTCCTCATAACCATCGCACAAGGATATGCTCCATTCCAGTCAGCCTGATCCAAACGGTGGATTATGATGCAAATCTTCTTCATTACATAGAAGTGATATGCCAGCAAGGCTATCACAGTCAATTACGAGTAACCCCGGTCCGCCTAACTCCAACGCTGGTTTTTGCTGCGAGACACCAGGTCCTGGTTCAGCCCACAACTATTCATCTCTGATTGGTTAATCTGAGAAAAAGGTGAACCAACTCTCATTCTTGCCAAAGCCGAATCTTTCATTGCTTCCTGTCGTAGATATAGTTAGCCCTATCAGCCTCGACAGTGAAGGCACAAACCTATCCCACTGTAGGGATCTTAATAATCGTGATTTAAGTTTTGTATGTAATAATAATCATAATAATAACAACAACAAAGTAATATTAATTACTGACAATAAAAACAATGATATATCCATTAATAATAATAATAATAATAACAATAGTAATAATTTATTTCTTGTTAATGATAATATTAATATTAATAATTTATCACTTAATTACAACAATAAGATTAATAATAATAGTAGTTATCGATTCTTAACAACTGTAATAATTTAAAATATATAAACAAATTTGACAGAAACATTAATAATAATATTAATCTTCCCCCACCCTCTCGTAATAATAAAGTTATCAATTTGTCTAGTTTCACCTTTCCCCCTTCTATTTTTAAGCTTTTGGATAAAGGTTTAAATTTTGCCTGGCCCCTAACAAGATCCCAGTAGATGACATTATTTGTGACGTAGAATTCGAGATTAGAGGTTTACTAGATAATATTGAGGACATTATTAGATAGGATTGCATCATTATCCTTAGGAAGGGAAAGCCCCCTCAGAGCAACCTCAACAAGGAAGAATTTGTGGCCCTCAGATCCTTAAACCAGAACAAATATATCGTTGTTCTGAAAGCCGACAAATGAGGGGCTGCTGTCATTCTTAACAAAGAAGATTACCGTAAGAATATGTTAGATCATCTTTATAATAGTGGAAGCTATAAAAAGCTTCCCAAGAACCCGCTAAAGAATATTTCTAGGATTGTGGCTCTTACCATCAAGTCCAGTAGTTCAGTGAGTTCCCTTTGCCATAAAATCATTGAGAGCAGTCCCATTACTCCAAGGATCTATGGGCTCCCTAAGATTCACAAGGAGGGGGCTCCTCTAAGGCCCATTGCCAACACCATTGGTGGTCCTACTTACCTTCTGGCTAAATTCCTTGCCTTAAAGCTTAAACCCTTAGTTGGTCGTACAGAGTCCTTCATCAAAGACTTTGCATCCTTCGTTGAATAGCTCAAGGACATAAAGCTTGACCCTAGGGACATTCTTGTTAGTTTTGATGTATTCTCCCTTTACACTTACATCCCTATAAAGGAGGTCATGGAAGTGATCAACCGCCTAATAGATCCTGATATCGCTCGGTTAGTTGAGATCTGTCTCACTTCCACCTTTTTCAATTTTGAGGGCGAGTTCTTTGAGAAGCCCTATGGTGTTGCCATGGGATCTCCCCTATCCCCTGTCACTGCTAATCTTTTTATGGAAGATTTTGAATCCAAGGCTCTGGCCTCAGCTCGCCTCCTACCTAAACTTTGGAAAATATTTGTAGATGACACTAATGTCATCTGATCTCATGGCCAAGAGGAGTTAGATCTCTTCTTCAATCATCTCAATAGTCAATCCTTCACAATTAAGTTCACCATGGAACAGGAAGTCGATGGTTGCCTCCCTTTCCTTGATATTCTTATTTCAAAGAATATTAACGGTTCCCTTTCCCACCAAGTGTTTCGGAAGAAAACACATACGGAGCAATATCTTCATGCTAGTTCTCATCATTTCCTGCCTCAAAAGTTGGGCGTTCTCAACACCCTCACTACTTGTGCCCTAAGGATCTCTGATGAAAAAAGCTTCGAGAAAGAGAAATCCCATCTCTTAATGTCTTTGTTGAGAATGGTTATAGTAGACACCTTGGACAGAAAATCTTTCCTTAAAGCTTTCAGAAATTCGGTAGTTAGAAAAGAACCTAAAGAACGAGTCCTAGGGGTCCATCTACCTTTTGTTCAAGGGACCACTGATAAGATTGTGATGATTCTTAAGAAGCATAATGTTCCCTCAGCCTTTAGACCCCTTAACACCATTTGTAAATCCCTCCGATCAGTGAAGGATCCTATCGACCCTAAGGGTGTGAAGGGTGTCTATATTATTCCTTGTTCCTCTGGGACCCCCTATATTGGTGAGACTGGAGACACTATTAATCAAAGGAGTAATGAGCACACAGCTGATCTTAAACATAGGAGAACCAAGTCTTCCACATTAGCAGAGCATGCGGAGAAGACTAAACATCATGTCTATATTGAGGAGGCCAATGTTATTGCTAAAATTTCGCAGTTCCATCATCGAAAATTTAGGGAATCCATTGAGATTGAAAGAAGGCCAAGCAATCTCAATAGAGATGACGGTTGGAAGATCAGTAGTTGCTGGATCCTGACCCTAGCTTCCTAGTCCTTTCCTCCCCTTCCTCCCCTCCCTCTATTAATAGCTTGTTCTAGATTTCTTATATAAAAAAATTTCCCCCTTGTTATCCTTTAACCTGCTTTCTTTAGCCATAGTTCTTTGTTCCTTTTTGGAATCTTCCTTGATTTCTTATTTTTAAGAGATAGTCCTTTTCATACCTATCTTAATGGGTTAAATTATCTAGTATAAGATATTGAAATGACTTTACTAATAAATTTATACTAGCAATTGTCCCAAAAGGTACAAAGAGAGGCTGATAGGATTATTAAATTGGAATTGTTGAATTTTTCTAGAAGAGATGTTGGTTCAAGCCTAACGGATGAGCAATTTGAGCTGGCTAAAGGCTTTCTAATTGTTTTTTATTATGGTAAAATTATATTGATAATTCATTGATTTTACTTTTAAAAGCTTGAAGGAATTTGAAGAGCAGGTATAGAATTGCTTTGTGGGATTTGATCCCAAAATCATTGATTTGTAAATACATACTCAATGAAATGTTAATTGGTTGAACCCTACATAAATGTTTGATATAAGCAAATAAGTCGAAAGAGTTGAAAGGCTTAGACTTGCTTGGGACAAGCATAATCCTTACTCCACTCCAAATAAGAGTTGCAGTATAGGGATTAGGATACTATGCACGAAAGCATGCCTTATGAACAGAAAAGGCAAAAGATAACAGTTTTTTAATTTCCTGCCCCATAACAACATAAAAAAAAGTAACCATATAAAACACACATCCATAACAGCTCATCTATAGTCTCTAGCTTCTCTAAATAAAACAAATCTATTAAAATCTATGATGAATTTTAAAAACACAAATTATATGATGAATTTAAAAAACACACATTGATTTGACTCAAGTACCAAAATCGATGCCAGTAGGCCATGAGGTAGAATTGGACTAATAGGACAGTCAGTTATCAAGGTTCATTTGTTAAAATGTCAAAAGTGTTTGTATTTCATCTATGATGAATTTTAAAAACACAAATTATATGATGAATTTAAAAAACACACATTGATTTGACTCAAGTACCAAAATCGATGCCAGTAGGCCATGAGGTAGAATTGGACTAATAGGACAGTCAATTATCAAGGTTCATTTGTTAAAATGTCAAAAGTGTTTGTATTTCACTTGCTGTAAGACAACCCACTTTACTATTTTTGGGAACCATAACTGTGAAAAGCTATAAATTTGAGAAAACTATTCTTAAATATCTGAATCGAATTTTTTTTCTTGTTGAATGGGTATCAACATTGAGAATCCTTGTAGAATGAGATGAAAGAGCACATAAAATAGCTTATTTTGTACTCATCTGGCATTGAAACTGTTAATCATTATGTATAATGTATGAAATACATGATTGCACTCGCTGTTTCAATTTATTAATAGATAATTCAGATCGAAAACATGGATCTAATTCCTGCTCGCTCACTCAAGCGAGGTTTATTGAACGCTTGGAAGTAGCAGAGGTAATGGAAGAAGTGGGCACTGCAGAACATTCAGGCATCGAGCCCTTGGGATATCGCCTAAAATCTTGGCAGTAATCGTAGACCATGTAATTCTTTTGTACGACATCCAGAGCTTGAAGCTGGTACTGGTTAAGCTCGGGAGGGAAATTACAGTCCAAAACTCTGCCTTGCGAACAGTACTGATTATCCAGATTGTAAAGTTCGTCCTTCAATACTGGAAGGCAGGACACCGTGATGAAGTTTGTGTATGTAGCGAGGAATGGCTGGTAACTATAATTGGCTTTGTATCTTCCCCCATCTATTGTCCATGAAGAAGCATCCCATATAGTTGCATAAACTGACATTGGTTTGGAAGGGTAAATCACTCCCAGGCTCTTCATCCTAGGAAATGTTCTGATGGGAATACTGTCCACCATGAACCTGCAATACCAGACAGTAGGAACACAGTAATTTCATGATCTGTCGTTATCAAGTCATGAAAATGATGGTAATTTCATCATATGTCATTATCAAATCAAAAGAAAATGATGGTAATTTCATTGTCATTATCAAATCAAGAAAATGATGAAAATAATCAGAAATGGGATTATGGTGTAATCCTTGCATTAATGAGAATAGTGATAAACACTGTTAGTAAATGCAAACCCAAAATATTGATCTTCTCAGAGAAGACTTATATTTTTTCAGGTTGCTCCAACGGAATTAGAGGAGTTGCTCCTCTCGAACCTAGATATTACTGATGTTGCTGTTATTCCATGAGTGCCATTTACTACTTCTTGATCTGATATACTTCCAAAGTTCCCACTTGTTGATTTGATATGCTTTCAAATGTCTATATGCAGCTAGATTTACCACTTGTTTAGATAGCAAATATTTTTCAAGTTTTAGTTAGAATTGAACACTTGGGCTGGTAGCCCAGACGACCTTTGAAACATTAGCTGATGTCCTTTAGCCAAAGATTCTTGCAGACATGCTATTTATTTAAGCATGAAACTCTCTTCCTTCTGGGGTGTGTGTGGTAGGTATCCTGATCATGAAGCAGGTCAAATACCGATGGCATTTATTGTGAAGAAGTCAAACGGCAATTTCTGCGAAGAGGATGTCATAAATTTTGTTGCAAAACATGTAAATTGAGCACTTGAGTTTATATATGTTTCTTTACTCTGTCTCAACCTAAACTTTGTATTCCCTTCATATTAAAATCGCTTAAAAACAACGCTGTAATAAATTATGGCACCCTACTTGCTGCCAATTAAGTGTTAAATGATAAGTACCAATGCCCAAGACAGAGATAGGCACCAAGTAGAGCTGCCAAATGTTTTAAAGGAGATGCCTACACTGTCCAATTATTAGCATAGAAATGCCAAGTTTCAGATGTCGAGGAGAATGTTTAACATGTCGACAACAAATGGTTTTTAGTGCCACAAACACACGACATAATCAAGTGTCAAAGACAGTCTAGGGTTCTCAGTGAAGCTGGTAATTCAATGCTTGGGTGAGATATAGAAGCCCTACTTCAGCGATCAAGGTACTAAAATAAAGAACAAGGAGATTCGTTTGTCTCTGTGGAAAACTTGCTTCTTTCATAGGATAAAAAGATTGGGAAATTCGTGGATCTCAAAAGGTTATTGATCAAGATCCTGGGGGTAAACATCTATATTGATTAATTATTTTGAAGAAATTGCTTGCAGAATTATGTCACAGTCTCCTACTGGAAAGTCCTAAAGTGGACTAAATTTAGTTTCAGGTTTCTTTATGATGCTCACAGAAATAGCATAAGTATGTTGTTAAAGGAAAGCGCTCACTGCTAGGGTTTGGTCTCCTATTATCAGAGATATAGAAAAGTTTGTCATGAACTATCAAGACTTCTCCACCTTTGCCAGTCCATTACAATCCAGATTTGGGAACTATAAAGATTCACTCAATGTTCGTACATTTAGATACTAAACCCATTCAGATTCTTCAACAATCCCCCAGAGCTCTTGAAAAATTTAATAAAATTCATAGTAATCACCAGAAACCAATTGATTGAAGCATTGACTCATTAAATAAATTTGAACAAGTGAATAGACAAACGAAATAATTTGAAACTATCCAAGAAGAGCCTGATCATTCATTTATTTATGTCAAGCGTTCACAGGATAGTTCAAAATTGATGCTATCCATGGACTGAGTCTTTTGATATTCTTCAGTCACTTCTACAAAGAAGAACCCTAACAAAGGAGGCCTTTATTCTCTCAAGTACACACAAAATTGTAGAACTTCCTCCTGTTACAGATCTCATGTATCATGAAACAGAATAGATCATGGCTGCTTTCGATGAGCCAACTTAGACATCTTTGACGTCAGTTCTCTTACAAGCTTTGCAGCAACCATTGTTGTCATTCCATCAACTGTGTCACGTTGTGGATTAAATTCCACAACATCAGCCGCCACAATGTCTCCTTGCAATTTTGTACAATGTTCATGACATCACGAAAAGAGAGACCACCCGGTTCCAGGTGCGAGACTCCAGGTGCAAAAGCCGGATCAAGGCAATCCACGTCAATTGAGATATAAACGCCTTTCACACCTTCCCCAAGTTTCTGCAAAAGAAATGGGAGATACATCATACAACAGAAGCTTTGGATAAGAGTTAAGCAATCAAAGCCATTAAAATGTCAACACTCATAGCCCCAATAAAGAGATGTGGATCAAGTACTTATAGAATTATTTAAAAATCAGTCTGCAGTTCTTATGGCACTGCAATAGACAAATATTTTTCCTAGAAGATTTATAATTAATATATAATATACATATATAACATGGCAGCAAAGAAAGTAAAAATACTGACAGTGGATGATATGAGTTACGAAACCCTCAAAAACAAATAAGGAATGGACTTATTGAGCATCAAGGCACCAATTTAGGATTCAAAGCCTGTATTTTACACATTAAAGCCATGCGATCAAGATAATAGTAATCTGGGAGGTTCGTATTGGTATTTCACAGAGATTTTAACCAGAACATTTCACATATGTGTCGTGGATGGATTTTAGCCCTGTTTTTGGGCAGGCATATACTATCAGGCCTAATTGTCGTGCGTTGAATAGAATAGATTCCCTAGTTCTATATCTGTAACCCTAAATATTATATTCAAGTGGGACTAATTACTATGTTTTTGCACCTGCGCGCATAAGTACATTCGTAAATAACATAACACCAAAGGTGATAATTTCTGTCAAAGTAACCCAACTTCCTTATTAACTCATTTTTTTGAGTCAAATTAAGTGAAATAGGTTTGTATGACATGCAGTTTTGTAGGTATTTTAGTCTGCTTTCATGGCAGAACACTCCTAACAGATCTGTTGTTTTCCTCCTACAGAATGAATCCAAAAGCAAACGTCCCAAAAGTGCAGATGCTAAAAAGGAAAAGGATGATTCAAACTCTGATGCAGAAGAAGGAATCCACAGTGGGAAGCCTGAAGTGAATTCAAAACAATATGCACAAAGTATTATGTAACTTAATTATAAAATTGATAAATAGTGCATGTGGAAAGTGTATTAAAAGTTAAGTGAATGAAAGTTGTATAAAACCAAAGCGTTGGAGTCTTTAGCTGAAGTTGTGCAAATGTTCAAAATGACACAGTAGATGATAAATTACATAAAAGAAACTGAAATAACTGCAAAAAGTAAATTATATTGTGCAGTGAACAAAATAATAATTTAAAAGTTGTATTAGATTAATACAAGGAATAACTCAGAAAGCTGGGTTAGTCTTCCGACCTAGCCAGGAGATAGTCCCACTGTTACATTTAACATGAAAGGCTACAGGAAGCCACATTCTTAAGCATAAAGAAATGCAAAATACTTATAAATCTGTATTAATTTGAAACTAACCTCTGTGATGGAGTAGACTACAACAATAAAGATAACAGATAAATAAACATTTATTGCAAATTTTCCAGTAACAAAATGGTAAATGGGCTAAACAAAACAAAATGTGGAACTGACAGAATAGAATACCCCATACGACACACCCGATAGATATACATGTTTCATAATTTTTTAACAAAAAGGAAGACTTACAGCATAGCATTTCGTTACGGTGGAGGAACATTGTAAATATATAAACTGAATGCTATAAAAATTGTAGCATTGATCCAAATTCCATACACGTTAGACATATTTGACCATAACCCATTTTTTCCATACCCATGCCCGAAGTAAGAGAAGCAATAAAATCATGAGCTCGGGAAGTTGAATTTTAACAGTTCATACATGAATAATTAACCGAGTTCATGAATAGAAACTCTCGGCTCAATGGCCGCTACGACTTGCTCATGAAATCAAGAAAATAACACTGATACAACTTATTTGACGAAGCCATCTAGAACATAAATCTAGTACCTGGGAGGTATGGTAGTATGCTAATCTTCAACCTTGACAGATCAATCACCACGGACAAAATTGGGAAGAGGTTTACCTGCACCAAATTGGAGAAAAATTAAAAAGGGTTTGGAGCAAATTGTAATGAAAATAAACTCCAATGACATAAAAAACCCCAAATATTCCATACCTGCTACAGAGAAGAACTGCGGACAGTTAAATAAGGTGGGGCACTGGAAGTCCTGAGGGTGCAGCTTATTAACCTTAAATGGTCCTTTGTCGACGGGATCAACGACGCCGATACCCAGCGCCCTGAAAACAAATATGTTTTGTCTGATTTCATAGGCATAGTAAAACCCTGTAAGAAAGAACCCTCATTATGACATTCAATTTCGAAGGGTTTTAACTCTTAAGCCAATGACTCCTCCTTCCTAATCTTACTAAGGGTGTGGGTAGGATGCGTGTGTAATGGCCGGAACCCGCCGGGAAGCAGCAGCAGAAAACCCTACCTTGGATGGCACAAATGAATCTGACGCAACGTCAGTTGGGCTGGTTAGTTACCATGACCCAGTGAAGAAGTATATCTGTCATCGGATGGAAGCTCGCATTCTGTACCATAGATAGAGTCCCCAGTGAAGAAGTATATCTGTCGTCGGATGGAAGCTCGCATTCTGTACCATAGATAGAGTCCAACTCGCGAGGCCGGGAGAGGTGGACAGGAACCAAACAGAACCTCAGAAGAACCGTAGAAGACCGCTAGGGGTTATGCCCGCCCGACGCCGCCAGCTGTCAGCATGAGGACGAAAGGGACCCGATGCCACGTGTCAGCCGGAGAACGAAAAGGACGACGAAGGTCCCTTTCAAAGGAAAGGCCTATCGGCCTAATTAATTAGTTACCCATCCTTTAATTAAATACTATTATTATAACACTATTATATTAATAATAATACAATAAATCCTTACAATTACTAATTTTCCCTAGAACTATTAATATATGTTCCTATTAGATTACTAATAAATTGATACCCTAACCATTAATAATGAGAATAATACTATTACTATAACAAGAATATAATAATAACTAATATTACTTTAGTTAATATGACTAATAATATATGTTAAATATTAGTACAGATATACCCTTTTCATGACTAATCTAAATGATCTAGTATATATAATATAACAATAATTAATATTATTTTAGTTAATATTAAATCCTTACAATTACTAATATCCCTAGATCTATTGATACTTATTCTGTTAAATAACCTTACTATTAAATTTATATTAATTAGTTACACAAGACATTAATAATAAGATTAATACTATAACATTATTATAATAATAATATAATATTAGTTATGATTAAATCATTTTGATTATTTTCCCTAGATATATTATTATATGTTAACATTTCAATCAATTCTATTATAAATATTGCGTAGTAGTATTGTTAACTCAAATATGGTTAACTTTTCACTTAAATAACATATGATAGGTATTAGAATAATATTTCTTCTAGCATAATAATATTATATAATTAAACAATTTGAATGGTCAAATTTAGTCGTTTCTTGGTTAATCTTAGCAGTTTATCCAGTCTGATCTAATATAGCCATTTTTCAGTGAAACCTAACCGTGGGATGATCTGTTTTCCCTATTTAATATGTAGCCATGATCTGATTCTTCAACTTGTCCTGACAATGAACCACACTAGTTGGTTCGAAACCTTCAACATATGTATTATCATGTGATTTAGGCCGAATTTTTTTTTCTCATAAACTTGATATATATCACAGAAGCATTAATTCAGCCATTATAATATTTTTTTTATAACAAAAAATAATATATAATAAATTATTTATATTATTTTAATTTAAAGTAATTTTTATTTTAATGTAATTTTTATCTAACGTTAACATAATTTTTATTATGTAAAGTGTCATTCCTGTTCATCTCATCATAAAATTTGTCTGCATGGTAGATTTAAGTGATAAGTTATTCATTCAACATTTAATATTGATTATTGATGACATACACCACCACACCAAGAAAAGCGGAATACATACACTCGTACTCATCTGCACTCCTCAATAACATGAAACTCCCGACTTATGTATACTCCTGGGTAACATGAAACTCCGACTTGTGTATACTCTGAGAAGCACATTCTCAGAGTTGAAAATTGATAACTTTGGCATGCATGAAACAGAAGCACATTCTCAGAGTTGAAAATTGATGATTTTGGCATGCATGAAACAGAAGCACATTCTCAGAGTTGAAAATTGATGATTTTGGCATGCATGAAACAGAAGCACATTCTCAGAGTTGAACATTGATCATTTTGGTATTTGAAAAAAATATTCGGAATGGTTATAAACATATCCAATCATCATTCCACCAGCTGAATTTGAACATTTCTTGATAATTTTGACATTTAAAAATAACAATTTTAACTGGACATAAAAATTTAATTTACTCGAAACATTCAAGAAGCAATAAAAAGATAATATGCTATTCATCTAATTTTACTATAAACGGAATTTAAACACACATTCCAAGACTGAAACACCAAGATAAATCATAAAACCAATTCATATCAGTTTTTCACATATCTGATAACATAGTACTGTACTTCAGAAAATATTTCAAAAATGATCAGACTCTTCAAACTAGACAAGTACTCCACTTTGATGGTTACTGCACCGTTATATACTTTTTCCTCTGTTCGAAATGTAAATAATTTCAACCTCATCTGTCAGGCAGGAGCTCCAAGAACGGTGTTGTTGACCCTGGCACGATGAGAAATGCTGTCAATGTCTACACGACGATTTCCTTCTGCTATACGGAGATTCTCTCCTCCCACTGCGCCCCTGCAATCTGGGCATTGAGATGTCTGCACGGGTTCTCCGCATCCCCCTACCACGTAGTAATGACCATTCCGACATTGATACCAGTGCCCTCTTCTCCCCACCTCTTTAGTAACAACTTCAATAACCTCTAGTTTAACTCGATTTTCCAGCTCCACCCTAATTTCGGCGGTTTTTGCATGATCAGGGTTTTTCTGCAGAATGATGTCGCAAATCGCCAACCCAGATGCAAAGTCGTTTCGAGCAGAACAAACCGATGCCCACTGAAGCAGTGCATAAATGGCCAACTCATTAACTGGTAATTTAGAATTAACATTATTGTTGCTGAAACTATATTCCAGTCTGATTGTTGGAAGTTTTTCAAGCAGGAGCACCTTGTAGGAGCTGTGCTCTATGATAAAAGAGAGATGTTCTATTGCTTGATCATGGCCTTGCAATCCACAGAGCGCACAGGCTTGGCCCAGATGGGCTTCCAAAAGCCCTGGACTGCTGCGGAGAGCTGCACTGAATTCCACCAGTGCTTCATTATAGTCGCTTTTCTTTAACATATCACCTCCTCTCTTCACCTTTTCAGATACAATCACTAGCTTCTTGAATTCTTCTATCTGTTGCAACTTCCTCTTGACAATGTTTGAATATCGTAGTGTTCTTCTAATGGGTGACCGACATGCAGGACTGCATAGCATAGCATTTAACAATGTTAATAGGGTTTAGCAATTCTCATTCAGACTGCAGAGTACAACACAGAAATTGCGTGATTCATAACAGGCTTACCATTGCTTTAGCTTGACAGGAGTAGCACCGGGCTCAGCAACTGCTTCGTCCATGTCCATCCAGTTGTCGAGCCCACTTACTTCAAATACATGCAGGCAGTCCAGAAGCTGCACAAACTTGTCATATGGATCACACTCTTCTAAAGTCATCTGCTTAATCACATCCAAATACTTTGGATTACAAGTCCTGCAAATCTTGGGGCAGGGCTCCCCACAGAGACCTATACAAGGATGCCCACACCTTAGAGTTTCTTGGCACGGTTCGTCACACCGAGGCCTGGTACACGGTTCATGGCAGGGGAGATCACATGTATGATGTTCACATTTCCATTCGCATTTCTCTATGCAAGGCACGCATAAGGTTCCACATTTAAGAATACAGTCACTGTGCACACAACGTTTCTTGCAACGATGTTTGCAAGGAGGACAAACCTCGGAGCAACCAGCCATGCATTGGTGGCCACATGGGAGCTCCCTAGAACATCCTTCCTTACAGAGAATGTGTGCAGTGCCTTGCTTGCATGACCCGCATGTTCCTCTGCAGATATGCCCACATCCTGAGCTCCGGACCATATCACAGGGTTTATCGCATAGAAAGCTAGCCTCATCTTCACAACAAGGCAGCCTTGCCTGATGTCCGCATGGCAAATCTTTGACAACTTTAACTTTACATGTACCGCCATGGCTGCCACATCTTAGTTTACAACGATGGCTAAGAGTTTTGGGAAAGTCTTGAATTGCACGCCCCAGTCCGCCACATATTAGTTTACAACGAGGAACAAGATTATTGCGAAAGGCTTGGATTGCACACCGGAATGGAGAGAAGCAATCCTCACTGATAGACAAGTATTCTTGATTGATGGGCAATGGTTCAGGACGATGCGAAGATATTTCATCTTCAGTTCGTATAATTGGCGAACTTCCCATGTTCGATCCCTATGCATAACCAGGCGAGCAATGCAATTCTAATTCAAAGATATCTCTATTCTTATATATGAAAAGTAATTTAGCATCAATTCGAAAAATTAAATTTCATATTATCTTACCTGACCAACCTCTTCAGATTCTGAGAATTGTTGAAACTTTTTCATTTTATTCAGATTTTCATAACAGTGAAACTTTTCAGAGTCCTCCGGAATTCAGTGGATGGCTTCTCTAAAAACTATGAACTAGAAGGAACCTCTGTATACCCAAAGTTCAGCTCTGCAACTATGGGAAAAGAGGAACAAAGACCATAAATATGATGAAAAGATAGAAAAAGAAAAACACAAATATGCACTAAATAAAATTCAGCTCTGCAACTCTGGGAACCTCTGTATACCCAAAATTCAGCTCTGCAACTCTGGGAAAAGAGGAACAAAGTCCATAAATATGATGAAAAGGAAAAAAAAGAAAAACACAAATATGCACTAAATAAAAATTTCTCACATACAACCTACCTACCGAAAGAGCTATTATTCTGGCCTCTTTTCCCTTCATACATTCACAACAATCCCAACCACCAATATATAAAACCCTAACTCAGTCTATATAAAGCCCTAAACTTATTAAATATGAAATCTTACAATTTCTTTCTAACCAGACTTACTCAACTCCAGCGAACTCACACTAAACACTAAATTATACTTCTTTTTAGTAAGATTAACTCACATTAACTCTCTGTACATTACATGTATAGAGCGGTAATTTAGTATTTCCAAGCTTTGGCTCGATCATGCCTCCAATATAGACTTGAATCTGCCTGAGAAAAGCCAAGCCCAGAAATAATCCGTGGCATGCAGGAGTTCCTTTTGAGCCCCAAAATATATCGGTGAGCGAACAAGAAACATTATTTTATTTTTGTATGCAGCGATTCAGCGACTACAGTTATCACTCAGAGACTTTCGGAGTGAGGAGCAATGCAGAATCAAACCAGGAAATGATAAATCCAGTTCTCTTTCAGCTCTGTCCTCTCGACCTCTCGAGTTAGGACTAACTTTAGCATATTTTATGAAAATACTAAAGTTAACCCAAAGTTATATGGATAATTAAATGGAAAATTAAATCAAATTTATTAATGAGACAATTTTATGAAGTATCAGAGTTAAATAAAATTTATATGGATAATAAAATATAAATTAAATCAAATTTATCCGGCAAGGCGACTAAAATGATCAAGGTACATTACATGTGCTATGAGGGGGAATTTAGATTTAGGATTAAATTAAAAAACTTTTGTGATACTAATAAAAGATGATGAAAATAAAAGGGTATTTTATTAGATTAATTGTATTTTAAAAATTTAATTAATGATAATTCAGAGTTATAGATGATTAAATTAAATTGTATAATAATTATTTAATTATTATAATATGATTATTTAAGTTTATAAGTGAATAAATTATTATTAAAAAAATTTAAAATTTTAGGTACATATATGATTAGGATAAATAAAAGATTTGAAGTTAAAACAATTATGTAAATTAAATAAATGGTAAATGGTAAATGTTAATAGGCATTAATCTATTATAACTATCAAAATACTTACTTTATCATACATTTCATGTAATAAGATTCTTAATTATAGAGATTTGCTCTCATTTCATCATGGATATTCTTAATATGTAAATATGTTTGTTATAATATGATGGACCAATATCATGGCTTACTAATGCCACATGCCCAATCTATAATTGGTTTCATATTGTACTTATTCATATGATTTTTCTTTTAAATTAATCAATTTAATAAAAAAACATAACTATTTTAAAGATAAATCTCAATATTTGATTTGTAAATTCTTGTAAGAATATTTTAAAATATCTCATAAAGATTAAATCACCTAATAGTTGATTATTGGAAGATATGGGTTGTACTTTTGCCTGAGCAACGTTGGATCTCCTTTAAATGCACATTATAAACTATATGCATCCTTCATTTACCTATCGTTCAAATAACCTGGCACCATGACTCAGTGTTGTAATGATAGAAAACAACATCCATCTATCTAATGGCAAGCAGGACCATAGATTCCTCAACAAAATCCTTTTGATTTATACAACGCCTTCAAATCATAAATTCAGGTGAGTGAATTAAATGGAAAGGCGGCTAATAGATGTTGTATTATATGTCTTCACTTGTTTGAGCACCGACTTTTCAAAATCCTGTAACAAGCTTCGTAATGGTTGTCTAAGCACTGATAGCGAGTTTCCAAAATCCTGCAAGTGAATCCATGGCATGCAGGAGTTCCTTTGGCTCAAAACCCAACACATATCGGCGTGAGAAATTGTGATATATGAAGGAAGATTCATCTTTGTTTTGTATATAGCAATACACTAAGTAAAATTATCACTCACATGCTTTCGGAGAAGGGCAATCAAGAGTCAAACCAACGATTATGATAAATCTTTCAGATGTTGCTTCTCAGGTTACGAATAACTTTATAGGGGTTGTACTAGAGGAGGCAACCAGTGGTGGGAGCTGGCAAAGACTGAAGGGAGAGACCAGAAACTAGAGGTGGCAACCAGGTAACACTTTTAGCATGAAGATAAAGTTGGGTTTGTGACCAGAGACCGAACGAGGAGAAAAGGGATATATTCATTGGGGATGCGCCAGTGGTGGGAACTGACAGAGGCTGAAGGGAGTTGGTCATAGGGGTTGTACCAGTGGTGGGAATGACAGAGGTCGAAAGGAGCTAATCATAGTGTATTTGTTTGAGCTTTGTGGGTCTTAACATTGTGATACTCTTTTGGGATGTGGGTTTCCTAATTTGAAGGGGGTATTGTGCATGGCTACATCACAAATACAAGAGATGTTGAACTCTCATATATTGGAGATTATTCATATTGGTATGTTATTACTTGTTTCTCTCTATATTCTCTATTTAATAGTTATAGAGCATTGTTGGACTCGATGTAGGAAACCATGTGTCCGCTTGGAAAGGCTTTCTTAAGCTATTAAAATCAAAGGAAGACATCGAGACTAGGATTGCACATGAACAATCTAAGCTCTATCAACTTTGGAAGAAATGGATAGCTTTGTTTATTATATCATGCCCGTGTAAAGAGTTAAGTTTTAGTTGCTAATTTTGTGCTTAAGCGGAAAAATGGTTGGAGATCAAAATTGGTCAAAGGAGGACGTGAGGGAGAAACAGTGCATAAGAACCATTGGATCAGGCAGGTGAAATGCAATTGAACGGTTGAGATCAGATCGTAGGAGGGTAGGTAGGTAGATGGGCGAACAAGGTTAACTAACAGGATAGATGGTTGAGATTATGTCGCGGAGTTGAAGTCAAGAGATGGACGGGCAGAATCAATCAGCAGATGTGTGATGAAGATTGGCCAAGCCAATTGGCGGTCGGATGAAGCGACAACCGTCAAATTAGATGAGGCAGATCAACAGTGGGAGTTTAACGCAATAAAGTGATCAGGTGATGCGATGGTCGTCAGATTAAGAGACAGATCGACAGTGGAGATGGGGGTGCTTAAAGGAACGTGTAGAAAGTGGTTTCTTAAAATTTTACGTGATTAGCCTCCCCAGCCGACATGTAGCACGGGGAAACATCTCATTTTGCATGCCCTTGGGTGGATAAAAATCGTACAAAAATCCATGCGATATCGCGCGAAGGCCGTCAGATCTAGCAAGGCAGATCTACAATGGAGATTTGACCGAGCAGGTTAGTGAGCGGGTGTCCGATAGCCATCAGATTTGACAAGGTAGATCGAGGGTTGGGATTTAAAGTGTACAAAGTCAAACACTAAGAGTGAATTTTGGCGGTGATTGGTCAATTTTTTTTGTGTGAGACGATCTACGGTTAAAAACCGTTTGAACGTGGATTAACAGCTTTCGCTCAGCTTTTCATGCTAAAGGAGAATCATAGGGATGTGAGGGAGATCAAATGACGGGAAGAGAGCGAAGGACAAAATGACCATTAAAGGAACAGAGTGATATGAAATTAGTTTAGTGACTATGTTAAACAACAAACTACCTATGAAACCAAAAACTTGTGTTTTTGGGGTTGCTGCAGGGTTTCGTCCTCACGTCATGATCCTAGAGGGAGAAGGTGAGGCCGAGACACCTGTGAGCAACCTTGTGGATATTTTCTTTGCCAACCTACTGGTTGAATGAGAGCATAAATGGAAGCAGACTGGATCATAGCTAATCTACTCTACACTACTATAATGAGACTGCAACTACTTAAACAAATAAACAGAAAACAAGAAGCTACTTCAGTGAATGAACAGGAAAGCCATAAATCTATGTTGAACTACTGTAATGAAAATTCATGTACTTGAACAAATGAACAATCAAACCATGCATCTATGCTACTATTGTAATGGAAATGAACTATTTCAACAGATGAACAGAAAGCTATGCTACTTAATAATACAATAAAGAGGAGTTTTGGCTACTAGGGTCGGGCCCTAACCCAAGAGCTTCAACCCTCTGAGTTAAATCAGTGTTGGCTCATAACAAAAATCATCTTCATTATAAAAAAACTGTATTACATCAAGAACTGTTGCAGGTCTAGTTCTACAACCAAAAGTTCAAATTCTTGCTAACTCTTGGTAACTGACTACTGGTGACCAACTAAAAAAAACTGAGGTCCTAAGCCTCTCTATTTATACATCTGAAGTCTCCAACAACTTCCCTCAAAAATTAGGGAGGTACAGCTCCCAACTTAATGATAAACTTGTGCTTTCACTTTCACTAGCTCAGTTGCCTTCTAATAGGGAGGCTTGGCTCCCAACTCAAGATAAACTTGTACTTTCACTTGCTTGGTTGTCTTCTAGTACACCTGATTTGGTTATTTGCACCTTCACTTGTTTGGATGCCTTCTAGTACTCCTTATTTAGTTGTGTGTATTTTCAGCTGATGGAGGGATATTCGAATGGAGGGGCAGTAAATGAGGAGGATTTATCTCCAGTAATTCCTCTCCCTTGTCCCATTCGAGTTTTTACCAAGGTATTTTACCATAGTTCCTTGCTTTTATCTTTTTATCCCTGCATTTTCCTTGGTTTTATCCTATATTCCTACATTACATGCACATTAGACCACAAAGCAAAATATCCAACTCTAACTCATCTCATAAGCAAAATATAATCAAAAGTATGCAATAAGTTGTGAGAATAGTTGGTTTGACTAAGCTAGGAGGTGAATTAAGGTCGATTAATGTCTATATAATTACTCAATGATGATTCTCATCACCACCCCCTACTCAAAGTGTTGCTCATCCTCTGAGCAACTTAGTGGCTCTGGTAGCCTCTCTGACATCCTAGGGTAAGGGAAAATGATCCTTCTTTGTGGTTTTGTTCAGCTCCCTATAATCGACATAAATCCTCCACTTCCCATTTTTCTTTGTAACTAACACTAAAGGAGAGACCAACTCATTGTCCGAGATAGGGTAAATGAACCTTGCATCTAACAGTTTTTGCAGTTCTTCTTTGACTATGTCCTTGAGGGTTGGATTCATCCTCCTTTGTGGTTTCCTGACTGGCTTACAACCTTCCTTGATGTATATGTGGTGAGTACACACTAAGGGGTGTACTCCCTTCATTTGCTTGTAGCTCCAAGAAAAGGCTTCTAGGTTCTCTCTCAACAAGTTGCATATTACAATTTCTTTCTAATCAGACTTACTCAACTCCAGCGAACTCACACCAAACACTAAATTATACTTCTTTTTAGTAAGATTAACTCACATTAACTCTCTGTACATTACATGTATAGAGAGGTAATTTAGTATTTCCAAGCTTTGGCTCGATCATGCCTCCAATATAGACTTGAATCTGCCTGAGAAAAGGCGAGCCCAGAAATAATCCGTGGCATGCAGGAGTTCCTTTTGGGCCCCAAAATATATCGGTGAGCGAACAAGAAACATTATTTTATTTTTTTGTTCAGCGATTCAGTGACTACAGTTATCACTCAGACACTTTCGGAGTGAGGAGCAATCCAGAATCAAACCAGGAAATGATAAATCCAGTTATCTTTCAGCTGTGTCCTCTCGACCTCTCGAGCTAGGACTAACTTTAGCATATTTTATGAAAATACTAAAGTTAATCCAAAGTTATATGGATAATTAAATGGAAAATTAAATCAAATTTATTAATGAGACAATTTTATGAAGTATCAGAGTTAAATAAAATTTATATGGATAATAAAATATAAATTAAATCAAATTTATCCGGCAAGGCGACTAAAATGATCAAGGTACATTACATGTACTATGAGGGGGAATTTAGATTTAGGATTAAATTAAAAAACTTTTGTGATACTAATAAAAGATGATGAAAATAAAAGGGTATTTTATTAGATTAATTGTATTTTAAAAATTTAATTAATGATAATTCAGAGTTATAGATGATTAAATTAAATTGTATAATAATTATTTAATTATTATAATATGATTATTTAAGTTTATAAGTGAATAAATTATTATTAAAAAAATTTAAAATTTTAGGTACATATATGATTAGGATAAATAAAAGATTTGAAGTTAAAACAATTATGTAAATTAAATAAATGGTAAATGGTAAATGTTAATAGGCATTAATCTATTATAACTATCAAAATACTTACTTTATCATACATTTCATGTAATAAGATTCTTAATTATAGAGATTTGCTCTCATTTCATCATGGATATTCTTAATATGTAAATATGTTTGTTATAATATGATGGACCAATATCATGGCTTACTAATGCCACATGCCCAATCTATAATTGGTTTCATATTGTACTTATTCATATGATTTTTCTTTTAAATTAATCAATTTAATAAAAAAACATAACTATTTTAAAGATAAATCTCAATATTTGATTTGTAAATTCTTGTAAGAATATTTTAAAATATCTCATAAAGATTAAATCACCTAATAGTTGATTATTGGAAGATATGGGTTGTACTTTTGCCTGAGCAACGTTGGATCTCCTTTAAATGCACATTATAAACTATATGCATCCTTCATTTACCTATCGTTCAAATAACCTGGCACCATGACTCAGTGTTGTAATGATAGAAAACAACATCCATCTATCTAATGGCAAGCAGGACCATAGATTCCTCAACAAAATCCTTTTGATTTATACAACGCCTTCAAATCATAAATTCAGGTGAGTGAATTAAATGGAAAGGCGGCTAATAGATGTTGTATTATATGTCTTCACTTGTTTGAGCACCGACTTTTCAAAATCCTGTAACAAGCTTCGTAATGGTTGTCTAAGCACTGATAGCGAGTTTCCAAAATCCTGCAAGTGAATCCATGGCATGCAGGAGTTCCTTTGGCTCAAAACCCAACACATATCGGCGTGAGAAATTGTGATATATGAAGGAAGATTCATCTTTGTTTTGTATATAGCAATACACTAAGTAAAATTATCACTCACATGCTTTCGGAGAAGGGCAATCAAGAGTCAAACCAACGATTATGATAAATCTTTCAGATGTTGCTTCTCAGGTTACGAATAACTTTATAGGGGTTGTACTAGAGGAGGCAACCAGTGGTGGGAGCTGGCAAAGACTGAAGGGAGAGACCAGAAACTAGAGGTGGCAACCAGGTAACACTTTTAGCATGAAGATAAAGTTGGGTTTGTGACCAGAGACCGAACGAGGAGAAAAGGGATATATTCATTGGGGATGCGCCAGTGGTGGGAACTGACAGAGGCTGAAGGGAGTTGGTCATAGGGGTTGTACCAGTGGTGGGAATGACAGAGGTCGAAAGGAGCTAATCATAGTGTATTTGTTTGAGCTTTGTGGGTCTTAACATTGTGATACTCTTTTGGGATGTGGGTTTCCTAATTTGAAGG
>APFE030717305.1:82665-108188 GCA_000404065.3 Pinus taeda
GAATTTGAAATGACTGACATGGGTTTGTTGAGATACTTCTTAGGAATAGAAGTAGATCAAAATGAAAATGGAATTTTTATCTCTCAAGCGAGATATGTAAATGAAGTATTGGGAAGATTTAATATGCAAGAGTGCAAGGCTGCAATCACTCCTACAGTAATGGGATTAAAACTCAACAAAGAGGACAGCAGCAAGGATTTTGATCTTAGCTTGTATAAGAGTATAGTTGGCAGCCTTATGTATTTAAGAGCAACTAGGCCAGATATAATGTTTGTTGTTAGTTTAATTTCCAGATTCATGGAGAGGACAAAGGAAGCACATTGGCAAGCAGCAAAGAGGATTCTGAGGTATGTTAAAGGTACTAAAAGTTTTGGCATCTTATATAATGTCTCAGAGCATTGAGATTTAGTTGGATGCACCGATAGTGATTGAGCTGGAAGTACAGATGATCGGAAAAGAACTTCCGGTTATGTTTTTCACATGGGTTCACGAGCCATTTCATGGGCTTCTAAGAAGCAGTCCATTGTAGCATTGTCTACAGCAGAGGCTGAATATGTGGCAGCTACAGCAGCAGCATGCCAAGTAGTATGGATGAGAAGAATGTTGAGGAGCTTAGGCTGAGAGCAGGCAAAAGCAACAATGATTTTTTGTGACAATAGCTGAGCTATTGCATTATCAAAGAATTCAGTGTTTCATAAGAGAACGAAACACATTGATACAAGGTTTCACTACATCAGAGAATTGGTGAACAATGGAGAAATTGTCCTAGAACATTGTAGGACTCAAGAACAGGTTGCAGACATTTTGATAAAGCCATTGGATCAAAAAAGCTATGAATTTTTGAGGAAGTGTTTGGGTATGATTGAATGCCCAGCAGTTGAAATTAAAGGGGAGTGTTGAAAATGTAATTTCAACTGCGCTCCAACGATAAGCGATCCGAGCAACTTCGGCGGTGAGCAGTTCGGTGAAATGGCAGTGAGGGAGATATAAAGTTTTTTTTGTTTGCGATATACGATCGCAGATATCGCATCGGCATATCGCTATCGATGTTTCAAGTGGAGCATAACTTTTCATAAATGTGCAATCGCCGATGGGCCGGACCCGACGATGGTATTAATCCTTTTTGATAGATTATCGGGTCCACAGTATTTTCGCAATCAGGAAACCAAGGATGCACAATTTTGCATATGTGCATGCAATGCGATAAAGCTCGGACCCGATGAGTTTCCAAAGTCAATTTGAATACTGATTGAAGTACAGGCTTGCTGAAAATAAATTTTACGTGAAGTAAAAGTCTCTTTACCGCCGTTTATGTCAGTAAAACAATAAATGCAAATTTATTGTGGGTTGGTAAGTTTTTGATGAAGTTTTTAATTTCTATCAGCGGGAGTATGGACATAGGTAAAAGTTGGTAACCCCACTTAAATTTTATTGTTTTTTTATTTTTACGGCAGTATGGCAAGTAAAAAATGATGTAAGTTCTTGGTAGTCATATATATATGTACTTTTTTGTTTTATGTTTTAAGAGAAGAGTAAGGCACATCAGTGCGTATGTAATTTTTGGTGCACGCATCAGCGTGAGAAAATATATGTAATTTTAACACAGCAGTGAAATATTATTGGTGAATCCCTCTGTGAGAGAGGAAGATCATAGTCTGTAACTGAAATCTTTTAATGAATAGAAATCCTTGGTGTGCGTGTGAACTCTATCCGCTGCTCAGATTTTTTTTTTTTTTGTTTCCGCTGTGTTAAAATTCCTGTGGAGAAACAGAGCATTGTCTCTGTGTGCAAATTTTTTATTATTATTGTTTTTGGGATTTTACCAGGAAAATCCCCAACAATACTTTCGCCTGAGCAACGTTGGATCTCCTTTAAATGCACATTATAAACTATATGCATCTTCATTTACCTATCGTTCAAATAACCTGGCAGCATGACTCAGTGTTGTAATGATAGAAAACAACATCCATCTATCTAATGGCAAGCAGGACCCTAGATTCATCAACAAAATCCTTTTGATTTATGCAACGCCTTCAAATCATAAATTCAGGTGAGTGAATTAAATGGAAAGGCGGCTAATAGATGTTGTATTATATGTATTCACTTGTTTGAGCACCGACTTTTCAAAATCCTGCAACAAGCTTTGTAATGGTTGTCTAAGCACTGATAGCGAGTTTCCAAAATCCTGCAAGTGAATCCATGGCATGCAGGAGTTCCTTTGGCTCAAAACCCAACACATATCAGCGTGAGAAATTGTGATATATGAAGGAAGATTCATCTTTGTTTTGTATATAGCAATACACTAAGTAAAATCATCACTGACACGCTTTCGGAGAAGGGCAATCAAGAGTCAAACCAACAATTATGATAAATCTTTCAGATGTCGCTTCTCAGGTTACGAATAACTTTATAAGGGTTGTACTAGAGGAGGCAACCAGTGGTGGGAGCTGGCAGAGACTGAAGGGAGAGACCAGAAACTAGAGCTGGCAACCAGGTAACATTTTTAGCATGAAGATAAAGTTGGGTTTGTGACCAGAGACCGAACGAGGAGCAAAGGGAGATAGTCATTGGGGATGCACCAGTGGTGGGAACTGACAGAGACGGAAGGGAGCTAGTCATAAGGGTTGTGCAAGTGGTGGGAATGACAGATGTCGAAAGGAGCTGGTCATAGTGTATTTGTTTGAGCTTTGTGGGTCTTAACATTGTGATACTCTTTTGGGATGTGGGTTTCCTAATTTGAAGGGGGTATTGTGCATGGCTACATCACAAATACAAGAGATGTTGAACTCTCATACATTGGAGATTATTTATATTGGTATGGTATTACTTGTTTCTCTCTATATTCTCTATTTAATAGTTATAGAGCATTGTTGGACTCGATGTAGGAAACCATGTGTCCTCTTGGAAAGGCTTTCTTAAGCTATTAAAATCAAAGGAGGACATCGAGACTAGGATTGCACATGACCAATCTAAGCTCTATCAACTTTGGAAGAAATGGATAGCTTTGTTTATTATATCATGCCCGTGTAAAGAGTTAAGTTTTAGTTGCTAATTTTGTGCTTAAGCGGAAAAATGATTGGAGATCAAAATTGGTCAAAGGAGGATGTGAGGGAGAAACAGTGCATAAGAACCATTGGATCAGGCAAGTGAAATGCAATTGAACGGTTGAGATCAGATTGTAGGAGGGTACGTAGTTAGATGGGCGAACAAGGTTAACTAACAGGATGGATGGTTGAGATTATATCGCGGAGTTGAAGTCAAGAGATGGACGGGCAGAATCAATCAGCAGATGTGCGGCAGAGATTGGCCAAGCCAATTGGCGATCGGGTGAAGCGACAACCATCAAATTAGATGCTGCAGATCAACAGTGGGAGTTTAAGGCAATAAAGTGATCAGGTGACACGATGGCTATCAGATTAAGAGACAAATCGACAGTGGAGATGGGGGTGCTTAAAGGAACGTGCAGAAAGTGGTTTCCTAAAATTTTACCTGATTAGCCTCCCCGGCCGACACATAGCATGGGGAAACATCTCATTTTTCATTCCCTTGGGTGGATAACAATCGTACAGAAATCCATGCGATATTGCATGAAGGCCGTCGGATCTAGCAAGGCAGATCTACGGTGGAGATTTGACTGAGCGGGTTAGTGAGCGGGTCTTCGATAGCCATCAGATCTGACAAGGTAGATCGAGGGTTGGGATTTAAAGTGTACAAAGTCAAACACTAAGAGTGAATTTTGGCAGTGATTGGTCAATTTTGTTGTGTGAGATGATCTACGGTTAAAAACCGTCTAAACGTGGATTAACAGCTTTCGCTCAGCTTTTCATGCTAAAGGAGAATCATAGGGATGTGAGGGAGATCAAATGACGGGAAGAGAGCGAAGGAGCAAATTACCATTAAAGGAACAAAGTGATATGAAATGAGTTCAGTGACTATGTTACATAACAAACTACCTATGAAACCAAAATCTTATGTTTTTGGGGTTATTGCAGGGTTTCGTCCTCACGTCATGGTCCTAGAGGGAGAAGGTGAGGCCGAGACACCTGTGAGCAACCTTGTGGATATTTTCTTTACCAACCTACTGGTTGAATGAGAGCATAAATGGAAGCAGACTGAATCATAGCTAATCTACTCTACACTACTATAATGAGACTGCAACTAATTAAACAAATAAACAGAAAACAAGAAGCTACTTCAGTGAATGAACAGGAAAGCCATAAATCTATGTTGAACTACTGTAATGAAAATTCATGTACTTGAACAAATGAACAATCAAACCATGCATCTATGATACTATTGTAATGGAAAGAACTATTTCAACATATGAATAGAAAGCTATGCTACTGAATAATATAATAAAGAGGAGCTTTGGCTACTAGGGTCGGGCCCTAACCCAAGAGCTTCATCCCTCTAAGTTAAATCAGTGTTGGCTCATAACAAAACTCATCTTCATTATAAAAAAATTGTATTACATCAAGAACTGTTGTAGGTCTAGTTCTACAGTCAAAAGTTCAAATTCTTGCTAACTCTTGGTAACTAACTACTGGTGACCAACTAAAAAAGGCTGAGGTCCTAAGCCTCTCTATTTACACATCTAAAGTCTCCAACGACTTCCCTCAAAATTAGGGAGGTACAGCTCCCAACTTAATGATAAACTTGTGCTTTCACTTTCACTAGCTCAGTTGCCTTCTAGTAGGTAGGCTTGGCTCCCAACTCAAGATAAACTTGTACTTTCACTTGCTTGGTTGTCTTCTAGTACACCCGATTTGGTCATTTGCACCTTCACTTGCTTGGATGCCTTCTAGTACTCCTGATTTAGTTGTGTGTATTTTCATCTGATGGAGGGATATTCGAATGGAGGGGCAGTAAATGAGGAGGATTTATCTCCAGTAATTCCTCTCCCTTGTCCCATTCGAGTTTTTACCAAGGTCTTTTACCATAGTTCCTTGCTTTTATCTTTTTATCCCTGCATTTTCCTTGCTTTTATCCTTTATTCCTACATTACATGCACATTAGACAACAAAGCAAAATATCCAACTCTAACTCATCTCATAAGCAAAATATAATCAAAAGTATGCAATAAGTTGTGAGAATAGTTGGTTTGACTAAGCTAGGAGGTGAATTAAGGTCGATTAAGGTCCATATAATTACTCAATTATGAGTCTCATCACCACCCCCCTACTGAAAGTGTTGCTCATCCTCTGAGCAACTTAGTGGCTCTTGTAGCCTCTCTGACATCCTATGCTTCTACTGTGGTCTCTTCTTCTTGTTCTTAGAAGCCTGCTTTCCTTTCTAACTCTTTCCACTGATATTCTCTGATCTTCAAGCTATGAGGCAGTGTTTTCCATCTCCTTATGTAGGCATATATATATTTCTTACCAGCATAAACATGTCCTCGAAACGTGAAATTTCTTGCTCTTGCGCAGCAAGATATCTAAGTGCCAAATGAGGATCATTTGCAATTAGATTATTGGTGCAGAGTAGGGCCATGGAATTTGATTATTCAGCTGCTTCTCTATCCCTGAAACCACTCAGCTCCTTTGTTTCTTGTTGCTCCTTTTTTTTCAATTCCTTCTTCGTCTTCTGTTTTAGCATCATGTTCCTTTTTATTAGTATATTCTTCATTATGTCCCTCTATATTATTTTCTTCCTTATCCACCTCATCCCTATCTAGCTCTGTATCTTCTTCTTCTTATTTTTCCTCCTCCTCACTGATAGAAGGACTAACACCATAGATTAAGGTTTTGTTGTCATTCCCTATTGGTAAGTCATTGAAGATTGTCCATGTTATATCGATCTCGGGGTTTAGGAGGGCATCCTAAATGAGGATTTTGGTCAATCCATGGTGGAATAACTATTGGGAATTTCCTTTCTTTTCTTTGTTGCTGGAGTCCTTGAGTGATTACATTAGAAAATAGGGTATGTTGAGGCTTTGATGAACTAGTGTTTCTACCCTAAATATTAACTCTTCAAGCATTCTAAAGTGGTAGTCATAAACACATTGTATCTACCCTCACATGAGATATACTTGATGAGCATCTTTCTTTTGAGGCTTGAAGAGGAAATGAGCAAAATCTTGAGAAAATAGAGTTTCTTATGCATGTAATCCACTAGCTTTTAGAGGAAAATGGCCACCTTTTTAGTTACAAACCAACTACCTCTTAACCTTTACAAATTTTGATTAGATGATGCATATGAGTGAGTGAGTAGGATAGTTCCCTGTGGCCTTAATGCCACGTTGCAGTTGTCAAAGATCAGAGGTGCTGCTGATGGTCATTCTTCTTCCTCCTCCACTGTCTATTGATGGTGTCTGTGATTGCAGATCAGATGGTGTTGCTATTGTGTAGTCATCTTTCTTCCTCCCCTGTTGTCTACTCATGGTGTTTGTTATTGAATATTAAATGCTATTGAATGAACAGAGGAAGTAGGAGTGTGTGTGGATGCAGGGATGATGGTAATGGATGAGGTGATTCTGTAGAAAACACAATCTTCTCATGAATGGAAGCAATGAAGTGAAAAACAATGGAATTGATGAAGGGATGCATGGTAAGGAGTGGAGGAGATGGATATATGTGAGGAAGGGTTCCCTTTGTATCTTCTCTTTGCTCCCTACTTATCTTTCTCATCCACCTACAAATAACAATTATGTTTTTTTCTTTTATATATATATATATTAAAAAACACCTAGGCTGCCTCAAAGAGGCTTTCACCCTAGATATTTTCCCTAGTCGCCTCAAGGAAGGTTTTCACCCAAGGATCTTCTTTTCTTTTCCATTTTTTCTCATCCTTGGGCAGCCTCATGGAGGTTTTCAACCCAAAGATGGGACTCAGGCACCTCATGGAGGTTTTCACCTGAATCCTTATTCTATTTTCTTTATTTTTCAGTGACCTGATGAGGGAGGAGCTAAGACTTGCTCCACCATCATCATTGTCTTATTGATGTTTTCAATGAACTCTTGTTTAGATAAAGGCCTCTTGTACATTTTCAATCTGTGTCCATTAACTAGTAATGGAATGGCTTCTTCATCTATAGTTCTGATTTGCACTGAACCATTTTCATGGCATCTTTCCACCACATATGGTCCGAGCCATATGGTCCTTAGCTTGCCCTTGAAGTCTTCATACCTTGAATCATATAATAATGTCCAATCTCCTTCTTGAAATAGCTTCTCCTTAATATTCTTTTCATGCCAGATCTTCCTCTGAAGCTGAACTATCTCTATATGAAGGAGGGCCTACATTCTGAATTCATCCAAGCCATTCAAATGGAACAGTCTCTCTCTATGTGCATGGATGAGATCCAGATCTAGTTGGGCTACCATCCTCAATGTGTTATATTCAAATTCAATGGATAGAAAAGCCTTTTTCCCATAGACCAACTCATAGGGTCTAAACCCAATGGTGATCTTCCATGTTGTATTATAGGCCCAAGTGGCCTCAACTAGTCTCTCTGCCCAATCCTTTCTGTTGTTATTCACTACCTTGGTTAGGATGTTTTCGAGTGCTCTATTTCTCACCTCCACTTGCCCATTAGCTTGTGGATGATAAGGAGTGGAGGTCCTATGCTTGATTTTGTGATGCTTGAGTAGTTCTTCAATCATGTTGGAGGTGAACTGGCTGCCTTGGTCTATGACTAGTTCTCTAGGCTACCAGAATTTGTAGAATATATTCTCCCTTAGGAACTTAGCCACCTTTTCTTCTGTTGTTGCCTTGATTGCTTTGGTTTCAACCCACTTAGTCAGATAATCAGTGCACACAATTATGTGATGATTTTTCTTTGAAGGAGGGTTGCTAGGCCCAATGAAGTCCATGCCCCACTTGTCAAATGGCTTGAGAGTCACTTGAGGTTGTAGGGGCATTTCATCTCTTGGAGTTATCTTTCCCATCCTCTGGCACTGATCACACTGACTAATATACTTCTTCACATCCTGATGAAGAGTAGGCCAATAATAGCCTACTTGCATCACTTTGAATGTTGTCCTCTTTGCTACAAAGTGACCTCCACAAGGCCCATCATGATAGGTCAGAAGGATGTCAAAGACTTCCTCTTCCCTTACACACCTTCTCAAGATTTGATCTGGGCCAAGGTTGAACAGATTTCCCCCTATCCAGGTGAAGGGGGCATTTTTCCTGATTATCTTGTTCTTTTCTCTCAAGGGAAAGTTTGGTGGGAACTGTACTAACACTAGATAGTTTTCTATATCAACAAACCATGGGGAGAGAACTGAACAAGAAAACAAAGGCTCATCTAGTAATTAATCATCCACCATTGCTTCCTCACCTACAGGCATATTCATTCTAGACAAAAAGTCAGCAACAACATTTTCCTTACCAGGCTTATCAACGATAGTTAGATCAAATTGTTGTAATAAAAGTAACCGTCTTATGATTCTAGCGTTTACATCTGGTTTGTTCATTAAATATTTAATTGCAGCATGAACAGTATGCACAAATGTCTGATAACTTGTAATGTAATTCCTAAACTTGTTCAATGATGCACAATAGCCAGGAGTTCTTTTCCAGTCACAGTATAATTTAACTCAACCTTTGACAGGTTTTCACTGGTAAAATAGATGGCATAAGGCAATTTCTCCTCTACCTAACCTAAGGCTGCTCCAATAGCTTTATGTGAGGCATCGGCATGGATATGAAAGGGGAGGACCCAGTTTGGGCCTCTAAGGATTGGTGCATTGGTTAATTTACCCTTTATAATGTCTAGGGCCTCTTGATAGCTCTTTGACCATATAAATTCAGGCTCTTTGGCCAATAATCCAAACAAAGGAGAGGCTAACTTGTTAAAGTCCTTTATGAACCTTCTGTAGTATCCAGCTAGCCCTAAGAAACTCCTAACATCTCTCTTATTTTATGGAGGTGGGACCCTTTGAATGTTTGCTATGTTGTTTGGGTCCACCTGCAATCCTTGTTGAGATATGGAATGACCTAGCACAGTCCCTTCAGTCATTAAGAATTCAGATTTTTCTGGACTGAGAGATAGGTTCATCTCAATTCATTTGCATAATACTTTGCCTAGGTTACTTAGGGCCTCTTGGAAATCGCAACCATAAGGTGTAAAATCATCCATATAGATCTCCACAACGTCATGAACTAATTCAACAAAAATACTCAAGACTTCTCTCTGGAAAGTGGCAGGAGCATTGCACAGGCCAAAAGGAAGGACCTTATAAGAAAAAGTACCCCAAGGACAGTTGAATGTGGTTTTATCCTGGTCTTTTGGGTAGATTTGTATTTGGTTGTACCCATTGAATCCATCTAGGAAAGAAAATAATTTGTTCCCTACCATCCATCTAGCACTTAGTCAATGAAGGGTAAGGGAAAATGATCCTTCTTTGTGGTTTTGTTCAGCTCCCTATAATTGACATAAATCCTCCACTTCCCATTTTTCTTTGTAACTAACACTAAAGGAGAGACCAACTCACTGTCAGAGATAGGGTAAATGAACCCTGCATCTAACAGTTTTGCAGGTCTTCTTTGACTATGTCTTTGAGGGTTGGATTCATCCTCCTTTATGGTTTCCTGACTGGCTTACAACCTTCCTTGATGTATATGTGGTGAGTACACACTAAGGGGTGTACTCCCTTAATTTCCTTGTAGCTCCAAGAAAAGGCTTCTAGGTTCTCTCTCAACAAGTTGCATAGTTGTTCCTCTTCTAAAGTAGAAAGATATGGATTAATATTCAAGGTTTTATCTGGGCCAAATTCTACGGTTTTGACTCGGAGTTGGTTGGGATCATCCAAGCATAAGTCAATTTGATGATTGTTCAGTGTTTACTTTACTTCTTCTTTTAAGGGTAATGAACTAAGAGTTGGACTTTGGAGCAATTGTTCAATTAAATCATCCTCATCTTGTTGTCCTCCTCCTATGATGGCTTCGAAAGTATAAATTTGGGCAGAATAAATCTCATCTTCTTCCTCCTCCTCCAACCATAAAGCTAAATCATGTTCTAGGGAGAGTTGAGCAGGAGGGTATAGGACTAACTGTTTGGAAATATGCCCATTCTTGATGGTCATATTCCCCACTCTGCAGCTAATGTAGGCATCAGTTGTGGCCAACCATGGCCTCCCAAGGATGAGAGTGTAACCAGTAAGCTTAGCTTAGGCTGGAGAACTAGGAAATCTACAGGGTACTCCCAGGAATCAATTAAGACCATCACATCCTCTACAATTCCCTCAGGGTGCATGTGGAGTGGTCTGCAAGATGCAACACTATTGTGGTCTTCCTTAATGACCCCTGGAGGTTAAGCTTGAGCATGGTGTCCTTGGTCATCACATTAATGGTAGCCCCAAGATCAATCAGAGTGTGTGGGACAATGGTGCCATTGATGTGCACATCAACTATAGGGCTTCTAGGGTCTAAGTATTTTGGACATATTACCTACCCCAGCATTAAGTCAGATAACTGCCCAATGACATAATGGTAGGGGAATCCCTTTTTCTTCTTCCTGGATGTTTAAAGCACTTATCCTTAACCAATTTATTGTAAATATGAACATATTTGATTGCCTGGAGAAGGGGGATCTTTACACATATGTTTTTCAATTCTCCTGGAAGTTCAATTTATTTTGGGGTAGGCTGGATTGGTTGGGCTAATCTTTCAGGAAAGGGTGGATTTTATTTAAGGTTGCTTTCCTCTCTGTCTTCCTCAACCTCCTTATGTAGAGAGGGAGGTTGGTTATCTAGGAGAATTCTCCCAGATCTTAGGTTGATCTCCTGGATTTCAACAACATAAGCTGGGTATGATGTCTCTCCACCGTATCCTTGTTGAGCCTACCTATTGTTTGGGTTTGTATTTGGCTGGGCAGGCATTTGGGGTTGCCTAGGTGGAGTAGAGTGTAGGAGTTATGGTCGAGTAGTGTTGGGCACCGAATTGGCCTTTCTTTTCCCTGCATTTCCACTCCTCTTTTCATCCCTTTTGTATTCGTTCTCATATATTTACTGTGTAAAACTATGGGTTGATTCCCCCTTTATTGTCTCTTGGGATATTTAATTAATGAAGTAGATTCATGAGGGTTTTACCTATGTGAACAATTAAAACATGTTATGCCCGTAGATTATGGAGCGTAGGTGTTGACCGCACAACATATTGCAGCAGTTCCGTGATTCACAACAGCTGATTGACCATGACAAAACATCATAACTGATTTGCAGTTGTTCCCAACCCGTTTTTGGATCATTCATGTTCTTGCTCTCTCGACACTAGTGTTGTGCTGGAACTAATGTATATCTTTGGGCATATAGTTTCTAGGTTTTGGGGAGAGATTTTATTCTCCTTTGTACTGTATAAAAGACAGGTCATTCCTATATCAGGGGTTAGTCAGACCCTGCATTGTATTGTAACAACATTATTCATATTAATAAGATACAAACCTTTTTTTTGAACTATCGTTTGCTGTGAGTAATGTAGCCTTGATCAAAGAGTTGGGCCTACTCTTCTAATTAGGTGTTGCGTGTTTCCTTGTTTTGTGTGTATTGTTTATTGTTGTGTTTATTTCTTTCTTGTTGTTGCGGATCTTAGATAATTGTGAATACCTTTTAAGTTCTGCAGTTGAGTTTTTATTATTGTTTCAGCAATACTTTGATTGGTAATCACGAACCCTTGGTCGATGACAACTTTTAACCTTGCCCCTACATATACCTGATGTGTTGCCTTGAAAAGAATATACACTCGGATTGATACATTAATGTAGGAAAAGGGGTGGATAAATTATTCATACCTGGACACCAACATTTTGGCGCATTATCGGGGAGGCTAACAAGGTTAAAGACATGCTCTGTATTAATCAGAGGGCCAATCTCTCATCTTAGGGAGAGAACAAGCTTTCTTACTCTACTCCAGGTCCTAAGCGTAGGTGTTTCGTTTATTTCATGTTTTTTATTGTTTTCCTGTTTTATTAGGGTTGATCTCTTGCCCTGGGGAGGGAGGAGTCCTTTGACACCCTACTCCAGGCCCTGAGCTTAGATTTCTTTAGCATTTTTGTGTTTTTGATTTCGAGAAACCCAATCTCTCGCCATAGGGAGGGAGGGGTCCTTTGACGCGCTACTTCAGGTCTTGAAGTGTTAGGTTTTCTTGTGTGTGTGTTATTTTCTTGGTTGGGTTCTTGTCCCGGGGAGGGAGGAGTCTTTTGACGCCCTGCTCCAAGCCCTGAACCCTAGGTTCTTGTTTTATTTTCCTTCCTTTCCGTTAACTGCCCTCTTTTGAACGTGATATCTTATCCTAGGGAGGGAATGGTATTTTGACACCCTACTCCAGGCCTTGAGCATTGTGGCTTGATCGCAACATCTGTCATCACTCCAACTTGTATAAACAGAGAGCCAAATAAAAGGGGCAGAGGGAGAGCCCCAAAGAAGGGAGGAAAGGATTTGGGAAGGAACACTTATATCCAACAAATCATTGCAAAATCTAAGTTAGAGGCATCTTCCCGTGTAGCTGTGAGGCCAGGTGTGCGGACAAAATCTCAGGGACAATCTATAGAACAACCAGTGTTGTCCACAATACCCCCTACTGATTCGTTACAACCGACCCTTCCAACAGCCGAGGAGACAAGCAACAGTACGCCTGTTAAAGGGATCTCGTTGCTTGTAACAGAAGAAGAAGAAGTTTCAAGTAAAGCGTATGAAGGAACAGTCCATCCCAGTAGGGAAGAAGGAGTTATAGAGAGGAGATCTAAAGGATCCAGCCACTATGACAGGGAGGAAGATATTGTAGAGACATTTCTATCACCAAAGGATAGAGGCAGCGTTGTTAAGGCAACTCAAACCCCTGTGATAAAAGTCCTTCCTGTGGGGCCTACTGAAATCCCTAGTGAGTATTGGAGGATATTCATGGCACCTACAACCTCCACTATTGACTTCCCAATTGGGGATTTAGGGACTGGCGCACCAGCAAAGCCCATTCCTTTAACAACTTTACCTAGTTTCCATGGGCTTACTTCAGAAGACCCTAACACATTTTTGTTTGAATTTGACATCGTGTTTTGAGGGTATGATTACATAACGGATGCTCAGAAATTGAAAATATTCCCTACTACGCTAAAAGGGACAACCCTACTGTGGTTTATGGGTCTTGGGGGAAGGTCTATCACCACATGGGAGGAGATGGGAATTGCTTTCATGGAGAAGTACCAGGACTACTGTAAATCACAGGATATTAAAGAAGAGCTTTTTTAATTTACACAGAAAGAGGAGGAAAATATGGAAGACTATGTGGAACTCTTTAAATACACATTGCAGAGATCAAGTCACTCTAACCCGAATAAGGACATTTTGAAAATTATCCTTCTCCGGGCTTTCCGAGAAGACTCTTTGGAATTGTTGAATATAGTCAGAAAGGGAGATATATCAAAGGAGAACTTTGATACCATCTGTGAGTTGTGTATCTAGTGCTCAAGAGGAGTTGCAAGGAACAAACAAGGGATTTGATCAACAAAAGTATCTGGCGGAGGTGTTACAAAAGTAGAAATTGGTAATCTATTGGACAACCTGAGGGCTGATATCCTGAGTAATTTGTTTGAACAGATAGACACGCTATAGGTAAAACAGAAACAACTGGAATTGGAAATAACTATGGCCCTATTTTGCCCAACATGCAGGAAGAAACACCCATAGAGGGAATGTCCATTAAACGTTTTAGAGGAGTGTGCCATCTATGAGCTAAATGATGTGACAACTTCATGCCCATCCTTTCCAGGACTAAAAGCGGTTTTTCAAGGGACAGACGAAGAGATGAAGTAGTTGTACTTTATGGGACCTAAAAAGCCATGGAAACCTCGGTCGTCAATGGGAAATCAAGATATGTTTCTGAATCCATCTCGATACTTTATTTAATATGGGTCCCCAGACCATGCCTTATCCGCCCATGTGGCCCTAATACTAGTTTCCACCTTGGCAACAGTGGGCTCCTCAAGCTAGTTCAAGTTCCTCATGGGCTCCGAAATGGCGGGGACCTTCTCTTCCTGGTCAATTTCCCCATTCAATGCCACAACAACAACTTCAGTTGCCCTCTAATGTGCCTCCTGGTAATCAGCATGTTCGTCCCCAACCCCCTATCCAACCCAATCCAAATCCTAACAATAAAGGGGCTCAACAAGCTGACATCCTCAACCTACCTTCATACAACATCTCTCTGCAAAATTCTATGAGATGAATTTACGATTTGGGTGGACAGTAGATGCTCAACCCTCACCAGTTATCGTTGAACAGATTGACAGTGAGGAAAATGAACCAGAAATGGTTGAAAAGGAACCAAACCGAGTCAACAAAAATTATACACCTCCTCAACCGCCAGTTAATCAAAAACACCAAGCTGAAAGGCCCTATCCAGAAAGGTTGGTTGTGAGTTAACCAACCCCTCAAGTTGAGTTTGACCTATTAGAGGAGTTACAAAATTTATTTGTCAAGATTCCCTTGTTGCAAGCTATGAGGGACGTACCTATATATGTGAAAACTCTTAGGGAATATTGTGCTAAGAAGCCTAAAAAGAAATCAAGAGACCTGCTCACCATTCACATAATGGGGAAGCTATCAGATTTCATGATGGGAAGGTCCATTCCTGTAAAGTATGGGGATCCCGGGAACCCTATTTTAACCGTACAAATTAATGGGGTAGAAATTCCAAATGTACTAATAGATTTGGGTGTTGCCATAAATGTCATAACTGTTGAAACCATGCATGCATTAGGTCTTTATAACTTGAAACACACACTATAGTGTTAGAGTTGGCAGATCGATCTACAGTGAAACCGGTAGGGAAGTTAGAAGATATCATGATTTCGGTTGATTCATGGCACTACCCTATGGACTTCCTAGTACTCCAAACGTAATCTCCAGCTAGAGGCCATCCCCTGATTCTGGGAAGACCATGGCTAGCAACCGCAGACGCTGATATTGGGTGTTGGTCTAGACATATGATCATTTCGAATGGGAAAAACACTAAGAATATAGTGTTATACCCTCCCGCAGAACCTAACCCATCAACAAAATCGGCAGGCCACAAGAAATCTTTATATAGGAAAGAGTCTGAATCAGAAAATGAGGAGTTAAGACCAGTTTTTTACTATTGGACAGGCCCTCCAGTTGAATGCCGAAATAGAAGATGACGCAATTACTACCTTTATCAGTGATCCTTGTTCTATTTTAGATTTGAATCAACAAATCCTGGAGTCTGTCTTGAGCTATGAGACTCAAGAAGGTATTGGAATAGCGGATGGATTCTGTTTTAGATTTGAATCAACAAATCCTGGAGTCTGTCTTGAGCTATGTGACTCAAGAAGGTATTGGAATAGCAGATGGATTCAATGAGCTACCTACAGTTGCGCCCCATAACAGTATTTCCGTGGAAATAGAACTAGGAAAAGCCCTTAATATCAATCCAGATCTGTCAGATTCCTAGAAAAAAACAACTCTTGGATGTTCTTTAGAAACACAAAGAAGCCTTCGCCTGGGACTACTCAAATATGAAGGGAATTTTTGCTAATCTATGCACCCATCACATATACATCAAGGAAGATTGTCATCCTATGAGGCAACCCCAGAGAAGAATGAACCTTTCTCTGAAAAATATTTTAAGGAAGAGCTTCAAAAGCTGCTGGACGTGGGATTTATCTACCCCATTTCAGACAGCTAATGGGTTTCTCAATTGGTAATGGTCCCTAAGAAAAATGATAAACGGTGAATATGCATGGACTACAAAGAATTAAATAAGACAACTCAGAAAGACCATTTTCCATTACTGTTCATTGACCAAGTCTTGGATACATTAGCTGGGAAGAATTTTTCCTACTTCCTGGACGGATTTAGTGGGTACAACCAGATCCAGATAGCTCCTGAAGATCAAGAGAAGGCCACATTTACATTCCCTTTGGGAACATTCGCATACAAAGTCCTCCCATTTGGGCTCTGTAATGCACCTACAACATTCCAGAGGGAAATTTTAGGGATTTTCTCTGATCTGATGGATGATAGTGTTGAAATATATATGGACGATTTCACGGCATATGGGGATTCCTTCGAAGAAGCATTGGGGAAGCTAGAAAAAGTTCTTGAAATATGCAAGTAGGCACATGTCTCTTTAAGTACAAAAAAATGCCATATGATGATGAATGAAGGAATATTCTTGGGACACTTGCTTTCAGCTGCAGGAATCCAGATGGACCCAACCAAGATAAAGGTAATACAACATTTTTCAATACCCATAACACCCACTCAAGTATGTAGCTTTATTGGTTGTGTTGGTTATTACAGGTGCTTTATAGAAAATCTTGCTAAAACAACACATCCGCTTTTTCAATTACTGACAAAAGATGCAGACTTTGTGTGGACAGATGACTGTGATGTAGCCTTTGTGAAGATCAAGGAACTGGTCTGTAGTGCTCTGGTCCTTAGAGGACCAGACTGGACATTACCATTCCATATTCATGATGATGCTTCCCAGATAACAGTTGGGACAGTTTTGGCACAACAAGTGGATAAGGTACCATATGCAGTTTACTATGTTAGTAAGAACTTGGTTCCTGCTGAGTTAAACTACATAATGACTGAAAAATAATTCCTTGTTGTCATCTGCGCATCAACAAGTTCCAACACTTTATCACTGGTTACCCCACCTTTATACACATGGATCATGCAGCCATTAGGTATCTGATGAATAAACCTGTTACTTCTAGTCGTATTACAAGATGGCTTTTGCTACTTCAAGAATTTAATATTACCATAGTAGATAAACCAGGGAAGGACAACGTGGTTGCTGATTTTCTATCTAGATTAGAAAATAATGCCGAAGGTACACCTATCGAAGATAGCTTTCCATATGAATATCTCTTTGCAATTTCCGCTAACACTCCGTGGTATGCAGATATTGCTAACTATCTTGCTACAAGGAAGGTACATCGTCATTTTTCATATAAGGACCAACAGAAAATTATTCATCATAGTACCCAATGTTCATGGATGGAAGGATACGTCTTTCATACAGGGGTTGATCAACAGATCTGGGGCTGTGTCAGAGGATGATTTCTATGAGATATTGAAGGCCACCCATAGTGGACCTTGTGGAGGACATTTTGTAGATAAAATAATAGGCCACAAGGTGCTGAAAATGGGATACTACTAGAATTCTATCTTTCGTGATGCTAGAGATTATGTCCGAAGATGTGGCAGCTGCCAATGGATGGGACAACCTGGGAAATCAGATGAAATTCCATTACAGCCCCAGATAGTCCTTGAACCTTTTGGGAAGTGGGCCATCGATTTCCTTGGACACATATACCCACCTTCTCATCAGAAGGTTCACATCCTGGTCTGTACTGATTATGTGACTAAGTGGGTGGAAGCCAAAGTGGTTGTCAAAGAAACAGAACAGGTGGTGGCAAAAAATTTTTTGAAGAGATTTTTGCCCGATATGGTACCCCGAGAGAAATTATTTCAGATGGAGGAGCACAGTTCACATCCCACATGATAGAGAGGCCTATGCAGAAATATGGGATTAAACACAGAGTGACAACACCTTACCATCCTCAAGCGAATGGACATGTAGAAAGCGCAAACAAGGTATCTGAAAATATCTTGACAAAAACTATAGAAATTCATCACCGGGCATGATCACAGAAACTTCCAGGAGCTCTTTGGGCATATAGGACGACATGGTGGAATACAACTGGGTTTTCACCATTTGAGCTAGTCTACGGGAAATCCCCCTTGTTTCCAGTTGAGTTTGAGATCAGTACGCTCATAACAACTTTGGAAGTGGGATTATACTTATCAGAGGCCTAGAAACACCGATTGAATAGCTCAATGAGTTAGACGAGATTCATTTAGTAGTTGTCTAGAGAACCACTTCTATCCAACAACAGAGAACGAAATGGCACGATAAATTTATCAAGAATAAGGTTTTTCATACAGGGGACTGGGCATTGTTATATGACTCTCGGTTCAAAGATTTTAAAGGAAAGCTTCGCACTCGTTGGATGGGACCCTATGAAGTGGATGCTGTATTTGACAATGGCATAGTCACATTGGTTACAATAGATGAAAATTGTACTTCCTTCCTAGTGAACGAACACCATTTGAATTTATACCACCGTCTAACTACTAAAGATGCCTTCATCAAACATTTTTCTGATACATCTAGTTTGATGGTTGTTGGTGCAGAGAATGCTCCCTCTGCCTTCTGCAAAAAAAAAAAGAAAAAAAAAAAGAAAAAATTAATATATATATATATAATAACAATAAATATATGTTGTTACTACTTACTTGTTTGTCTTTTTGCAGGAATAAGAACTGAATTATGACAAGGAAAAACTGAGAAATTTTTAAGTAACAGTCGTTGTTGTTATTCTTTCGGTGTTGTTACTCCGATGTTGTTGTTACTCCATCAGTGTTGTTACTCCGTCGTTGTTGTTACTCCATCGGTGTTGTTACTCCACTGTTACTGTTATTCCATCAGTGTTGTTACTCCACCGGTGTTGTTACTCCGCCCATTGATGTTACTCTGCCAGTGTTGTTACTTTGCCCGTTGCTATTGCTCCATCAGTGTTGTTACTCCTTTGGTGTTGTTACTCCATTGTTGTTGTTACTTCGTCGGTGTTGTTACTCCACAGTTGCTATTACTCCGTTAGTGTTATTACTCCATTGTTGTTGTTACTTCGCAGATTGTTGTTACTCCATTGGTGTTGTTAGTCTGCCATTGTTGTTACTCCGTTGTTGTTGTTACTCCATCGGTGTTGTTACTCCGTAGTTGTTGTTACTCCGCCATTGTCGTTACTGTTACTCCACCGCTAAGTAGGTCTCTAGGCATGCCTTCATTGACTCTTACGGATTTAATTAAAATATTCCAAAGAAGAGACTAGTACATGCCGCGGATGGCCGCATTTAAGTTGGGGGGTCCCGTCATAAAGAAATAATGGCGTAACTAAAATTGTAATCATATCACATCATTACCAAATCCAATGAGAATGGAAACCAAAAATTATGCGATTTTGTAATCATGATTCCTACACATTGGAATTTGAAATTGTATGCCAAGAACTTACCGGTCATTTCCCCAATACGCTGCATTCAATTAACCTAATCATTCACCTGTATTTCCATACCCTGCTATTATTTGCTATGTTTTTCGAGGTGTACCAACCATTATTATCATTCTTTTACCCCGCGGCCACCATGCTAACAATATTGTCATTGTCAGTTGGGTTGCTGTTACTCTCCCCTACCAGCCGACTATATCCATCATGTTGATCCAATTCTTACAGCAATGGGTGTGTTGGTTGTGCGCCATGAGACGTAGGGCACGCCAATGGTCATAAACAATCAGGAAGTATGGAAGGTTTTTGAAAATGTAGGGTGGGACATCTATTTCGACAAATTGCAAGGGTTTAACAAGGCAATTACGATTGAATTTGTACTCAATTTAAAGGAAGGGAGCTCTCAGGTCCGAGGGATAGAAATCCTTGTTATAGAAGAAACCATTACAGAGGTCAGCGGGCTACCCCAGTAGGGGAAGAAATGGTTTTCACGAAGAACCGCCCTTCCAGAGTTCCCCGAAGTATTCTTGGAGGCTGGAGAAAATGTTGTTCAGAAAGGCTGGGGGTACGACTAAAATTCATTACCACACCCATGGGGTGAGGTAGCAAGTTTTATAATGAAATACATAACCTGCGAGGGGAGGTATACCACCATGTTTAAATACCATTTCAGAATATTGGCTCACTTCTGATTCCCACAAGCAGAAGCCTTTTCATTGAATATAGCTTTCTTCCTGTTAAGGAGTCTCCAGCTGATGGCGCACTCTGCTTGGTGTTCACGACAAGTGGCAACAGTCATTACCAACCATGGTCTGGTCCGGCTGTTAGTCATGCATGCAATTAGTCGATTTCAAATCCCATGGGAAACATTTCAAGGTTTTACAGAGGAAGAGATAACAACTGCTAGGGCCGCTAGAGAAGAAGAGACGGAAGCGATGGAGGAAGCAACCGAAGCAGAGGATGAATACATAGATTAAGAGGAACTAGACTTAGAGGAAATGGAGAAGGAAATCAAAGGGCTAGAACAAAACTAGGAGCACGAATATGGGAGGATAGTCGAGGTTGCTCCACAAGAACCAGCCTTGACCAAGGAACCAATGGAAGAAGAAGCACTGCAGCAAGGGGCCAATATAGAAAGGGCCACCAGCACCACAACCAAGGTTGTCCCTCAAGAACCAGCCTTGACCATGGAGCTAGTGGAGCAAATCAACAACACTTTAATAAGCGAAGAGGGACCACATCAGGCTGAGGTGGAGGAATCCATTAATATTGCGTCCGGGGATGTCCCACAAGAACCACCCTCGACTGTAGAACCAATGGAGGAAGATGAACCTAGACGAGAGGGGTATGAAGATGAAAGAACCATGGGGCCAATAGAAGAAGAGGCTATGGGTATAATGGATGGAATTGATGTTATTATGCAAGAATCCATTTGTATCAATGTCATTCTGGAAGAAACAATGCCAACATCATATGTTCAAGAACTGTTGAACACGGAAGGTGGTGTTACACAAGAACCACCATCAACCTGTTCGACCCTGGACACCACAGAGGAATTAGATGTTGGGACTGACACTATTCCACAAGAATCTGCGTCAACCTTAGAACAGGGAACTACACAGGCAGGGGTTTTAACCCAGAGCATAGACGCAGCAGATAGAGGGAAAGAGCCTGAGGCCACAATTGGGGACGAGATAGATCAGGTAGGAAAATTCTTTAATTTTCCTATTACTTCTCCATTCCTAAAGGGGCAAGGATTTCTCACTCTGCCCGACACACAAAGGAGGATGTGACCATTCCACCAATATTGAAGTATGATGGGTCGAAGAAGGAACCAGCTACCACATGTTTGTTGGCCACAGACCCCTACAGAGACCTTTCCCAAGAACCTAGAATAGAGGAAGAGGCAGATGCTTTTGAAACGAGGGAACATGGAAGGGAAGGTTTGGCTGAACCACCGATGGACATCCATCGAGTGAGCCCGCCACCTATTGAGATAGCTTCACTGCAGGATGAGGCAGGAGACAATAAGGAAGTGGCTGCTCCCCGGGAAGAGAGACCAAGCAAAGTAACCCTGTGGATACTCCCTCGAGTAATCCACCACCTGTTGAACCGGCTGCAATACCAGATGAGGTGGTAGTCAAACAAGAATGGGTAGAATTGTGTGAACAACGAAGGCTGCCTATGAAGCAAAAATATTAGCTTCAATTTAAAGAAATTATGTGGCTCATAACATAGGTTAAGAGGCTAAGAAAACAGATGCATTGGTTGAAGAAACAGGTGAAGAAATACAAGCGGTGGGCTAAGAAGCCCAAAACTATGATGCCCGAAGCAGGGACACAAGTAGATGAAGTGGAAACAACTTCTGTTGCCACTCAGACAGACCCGATAGAATATTTGTTTGAATGTCGTGAGTTTTCTTTGACAGCTAAGGTACAAACCTAGAAATCCACTGTGGCGTGATATCAAAATGAACCGAAGAAAGCCCAAGAATGAGCATCTACGGCTATCTTTGAATATGTGGAGCACATTGATATAATGCAATTGAGGCATGCAAAGTAGCAACTCAAGGTGGAGTGGCTGGAAAGGCAAGTAGTAGAGTTAAAAACTGATAAAGAGCAGATGCTCCATTTAGCACAGGAAGTGATGGCGTGTCGCCCTCCCACTTCCAATTATTCTTTATTTTTGCACGAACACTTTCTTTTCTTTTGTTTGGAAAGCATCCAGAAAGAAATTAGTCACGAGATTGAGGATGGTGTACTATTCCTCCAGATATTGAGAGCCCATGATATGTCGACTCAGCATTTGATGTGTGAGCTTTACATGCATGGGTATCTCTTGCGTGTTGAGAGAGAATTTAATCTGGTTCCATAGGTGGGGGACATTCATTTAAGGGCCCTCAGATCTTACACTTTTAATCAGATAAGCTGGCAGAAGGCTTCTAACATGTTTAAGCCAAATTAGGCCACAAAGCCTTTTATGGTAAGAGGAGAACTCGAGAGATTAGTGACTATGTATAATAAGCACACTACATTTTTGGAAATTATGGGAAATAAGGAACGGATGCTGAGGACACAAAAGTGGTGCATTGATCTCTATGTCAAAAAAATGGTCACCTTTCAAGCTGAGGCCCTGGATAGTTGTTAGAAAAGGTGGATGATGTCACCCACATCTGTCCAGAACAGAGAGCCATTTGGAGCACCAAATTTTACACGAGCACTTAGTAGGGTGCCAAGATATGTGGCGTGCATCCAAACATGTGGGGTCCGATGGATGGGAATTCAATTTCAATACCCTGTCCTATGGTTGCCAGCAAAACACTACACCCCGACCTATAATGTACCAAATGATTGGTGGAAGGAAGTTCTCCTCTCAGAGGGGTTTAAGGTCCCAGGAGTAGAAATGACCAAGGAATACAATCTTGCCCGACTTCAGGAAGCACACATCCTATCCAACCCAGACCTGCAGAGATGGCGAGCTACACAAGGGCGTGCAGAAGGCTAGTTGGGGGGAGATGTTGGGCACCAAATTGGCCTATCTTTTCCCTGCATTTCCACTCCTCTTTTCATCCCTTTTGTATTCATTCGCATATATATACTGTGTAAAACTATTAGGTAATTCCCCCTTTATTGTCTCTTGGGATATTTAATTAATGAAGTAGAGTCATATAGGTTTTACCTATGCGAACCACTAAAACATTTTATGACCGCATATTATGGAGTGCATGTGTTTACTGCACGGCATATCGCAGCAGTTCCGTGATTCACAGCAGCTGATCAACCACGATGAAACAACATAACTGATCTGTAGTTGTTCCCAACCCGTTTTTGGATCATTCATGTTCTTGCTCTCTCGGTGCTAGTGCTGTGATGGAACTGATGTATATCTTTGGGCATATAGTTGCTAGGTTTTGGGGAGAGATGTTATTCTTCTTTGTACTGTATAAAAGATGGGTCATTCCTGTATCAGGGGTTAGTCAGACCCTGCATTGTATTGTAACAACATTATTCATATTAATAAGATACAAACCTTTTTGTTGATCTATCATTTGTTGTGAGTAACACAACCTTGATGAGAGAGTTGGGCCCACTCTTATGATCAGGTGCTACGTGTTTCCTTATTTTGTGTGTATTGTTTATTGTTGTGTTTATTTCTTGCTTGTTGTTGCAAATTCCTTAGATAACTGTGAATACCTTTTAAGTTCTACAATTGAGTTTTTATTTCTATTTCAGCAATTCTTTGATTGGTAATCACGAACCCTTGGTTGATGACAAATTGTAACCTTGCCCCTGCATATACCTTGCGAGTTCCCTTGAAAAGAATACACACCCGAATTGATACATTAATGTAGGAAAAGCGGTGGATAAATTGTTCATACTTGGACACCAACAGGTAGGTGGTGGAGGCAATAGGGCTAGAACATTGTTGACTTGGGGTCTCCACCCCTAGGGTGGGTTATTCCACTAATGTTGTGGCTGAATGTAAGGTTGGAGTGATTGGATGGCTGGCTGGGAATGATACTGAGGTGCATAGGACCAAGGAGGGGGTGTAGACCAGGAATTTTGAGTAGGGGGTCCCTAAGAAGTTATAGTTGTGGTTTCGTTGGGTCTGTAATATGCATTGGATGATCCTTGCATACCTTGCTCGTATGGTCTAGGCCCAGGAGGTCTCCTTTAGTTGATGTAGCAAAGCTGCTCAGTGACCCCTTCAGCTCCTTGATATATAACTTTGAGTCCAGGAAAAGAAGGGATCTTGTCTGTGGAGTGGTTTTCTTCACAGAATAAGAAAATCTCAATACAGTTCTGTTATGTAAAAAATTAGTTAGATTAGGTTATTATTTAATTTTCAGTGAAATTAGATGAAAGGGCATGATCATAAGATCATGCCTTTTCCCCAAAGGGTGTCCATGGCGGTATATAAGCCAGGCATCCGCAATTGTAAGAATCATCATCTGTAATTTCATCTTTTAATAAATTATTTATATATATATTGCTGTTGTCCAAGAAATTCCTGCTTCATCTGGTATCAAAGCAGTTCGTTCTCGGTCTAGAGCTGCCCGTCCGTCCGGTGCCCACAGTCCCCCGTCCGTCCCATACACCACCATCGACCATGGCCAGCCTGCGGTGTTACAGTTATATTCAATATTTCGATATAATTGCCAACTGCGGTAATATATATATTGGATGTGACTGTTCAGAGTGCCTGCAGTGACATATATAATCAATAATTCCCAGCCCGTGGTGATATATATAAAAGACCCATATATAAAAGACGTGACTGTCACGTTTATGTTATATATAAAAAGTAAATATAACGTGAAACATTTATTATAACGTTAATTTATATATATATTATATAATTATATATATATTATTATATATATTATAATATATATATATATATATATATATAGATATATATTTATATATTTTATATATAAAACATTATATATAATTTATTTATGTTATATATTAAAATACATAATTTAGTTATCAGTTTATATATATATAAAGTTATTAATTAATTTAAAAATTATTTTAATTAATTAAAAAGTTATATATATAATTTTAATTATTAAAGGTTAATATCTATATAATATTATATATATATGTGTGGTGGTTGTGGTGTTAATTAATTAATTAATTTTTTTAATGTAATTAAAATTTATATTGTATAAAATTTATTTTAGCTTAAAAAAAAAAAGAGGGAAAATATTTTCGCTGGCAAATAAATACACGCCCCCGCAAACCCGCTCAATGTCGACAATGACAATGGCGGATTTCCAGAAAAAATTGGTTGATGCAGAGCATAAGATAAATAACAACCACGACGAGGTCAGTAAAAGATTAAATGAAATCGAGAGCAAGCTTGGGGAGCAAGCAGACAAAATAAAAAATCTTCAAGATACGACGAATCGAATAGAAATAAAGATGGAAAATTACCATGTCCAGACAGAAGCAGGGATCAGAGAAGTCTTAACAATGTTGAAAAGTCTGTGTAAAAGGTTGAATTGTACACCCAAACAACTACTAAAAGAAGGTGAAGAGAATCAAGAACACATCTCGTCAGATTCAACTAAGTCCAGAGACTCTCATGACAAAGTTGAATCCCCAAAAAAATCAGCGACACCCCACCAAGAAGCGAGTAACACAGCCTTTACAAACAAGCAACTCTGGGATAACTTTACCAATCAACACCCTTTTTTCGCTCAACCAGTAGCAACATACCAACGACGGGCAAAAGTCAAGATGCCTAAATTCGATGGAAACGAAAAAAACAATGTTGCATGGATAAATAAAGCAGAAGAATACTTTGAGATATATGACATCAATGACGATGACGAAAAACTCAGGCATGCATCCATGAAAATGGAAGGAGAAGCATATAACTGGTATATGTGGTGGAAAAAGACAACACACGTCATTAGCTAGAGAAAATTTAAAGATGCATTCTTCAAAAGATTCCAAGGTGTAAAGGAAGAAGAATTCTT
>APFE030717305.1:121367-151303 GCA_000404065.3 Pinus taeda
GCTTCAGCATCAGAGTATGTTCCTAGCCCAACAGAGTGGTTAGTTGGGAGTGTTTTTGTTCCAAGTGTTGTTGGAGCAAGTGGACTAGGTAGATGTGTTGCATGCAGAACATTCCAGAGTTACAAGATCAGGTTCAAGAGGAAGCCTTTCTTCTTGAGAGGGAGTGTTGAAAAATGTGAAACAAGAAATTCTAAATTTAGAATGTGCTAAAAATAGACCTGCTAAAAATAGCATGTCTAAAAATAAGAGTTTGGCTAGTGAGGTCATTGGCCACATTGGGTGAGAGGTGAAACTGCTAAAAATAGAAACTTATAAAAATTGCATTGCTGGGTCCCTTCCTATTTATAGCAGTCCCTAGAGTATCTATAGGAAGTAAAATTAATTTTGATCTTAATAGCAATTGGAAATATTAATTAATTAATTCAGTTGAGTTAATTAGTTAAGGAAATTCGAATTTGAAGTCTTTGTGAGCATGCACATGAATTGTCCCACTGATTGAGGAATTCATCTTTAATTTCCTCCACTGATTGAGGGAATAAGTATGAGTTCTATAATGAGAGAATCAGTTGACTTAGTTCTAAATAGTCAAGTCCAGTTAGATTATTTTAACAAGTTGTTAAAATAATAAAATATAGTTTGTTAATGCTTGCATGCATGTGACAACTATTATTTTAGATAACTGAGGATTCACTCATGGATAACTATTGCATTTCAGTTCTGTCAGAGACCCAATTGAGATCAGATGTGGGACAATGAACTATCAGATGCTTGGATATTTCTAGTAAGTATTCCTTGCATGGAGAAGGATCTATTATAGGAGATTGGAGGACTTGTGGCCTACATATTGAGGCCTAGGTAGTCCATGAATTTCATCTTCTAATTGAAGATCATCAGAGTACAAAGAGAGCATGATAGCTTTTGAGCTGATTCTTTTTGTATGTTGTTGAGGATTTCCAATTGATTGATAATACAAAGTCGGGGTTTTATGTTGGTGCTTTCCCCAGTGATATATGTTGTGTTATGTGTGATTGATTCCTTCTTATCAGTTATATGTGTTCATGCTTGATGTTGCTCATGGTTGATTAGCTTTCAAAAAGTTTATGGTAGATGTAGATCTAGTATTATGCTTTAGTACATTGCATATATCAGTTTGATCTGCAGGTGAAATTTCTACATGATATTAGTGAGCTAGCTGATTTGTAGAGAAAATTCTACATGGTATCAGAGCTAGTTGTTTTGTAGAAAAAATCTACAAAATTCTACATACACCACCCTAGATGTTGAGTATGCACATTCAAATTACTTCGCACTGGTTTACGACAAATATATTTGGATCCACTGAACACCTACTCTTATGTTGCATGTCATACAGGTGGCACCCATGTAGCTTCAGGGAAATATGACCATCCACTTCTTGGGGGAGGCCATTGGATGGGGTGATGGCCACATAGAAAGGCCACCAACCCAACTACTATGACAAAACTCCTGACCTTCGCCTATGATGTCATGTGGGATCGAATTGCAAGTCTACAAAATAGAGCATTGGTCAATAGATGGTTTTTCGTGGATGTCCAAGAACAAGGCATGCAACAATGGGTACATTCCAAATGGATGCCTATTCTTGTCTACCCGCCCAAAGCAAGCAGACTCAGTTATCAATGGTATAGTTTTCATTTTTACATCAGGATGACCTAGAGCTAATTAGATGGCTTCCATGGGTTCAGGGTCATAGTTTTTTATTCCTGTATAATTGGTATGTGGGGTTTAATCCACTACAGGGTACCCCAAAGAATAATTTCATTTGGGTGAAGCTCTCAGGTTTACCATTGGATTTTTGGACACATAGAGTATTAACTGAGATTGGAAACTCAATTGGACATTTCATATATGTTGATCCAAAATGTTTGGGGGCCAGTGACAAACAAGTAGCATGGATCATGTTCGAATTGGGTTTCTCTAGTGGCCTTCCAGGACAGATTGATTTGGCATGGGAACATGTTGTGCATAGACGACATCTAGACTATTAGTGCTTACCTTTCTAGTGCCTACTATGCCACCACATGGGACATCTGTTGGAAAATTGTCCGCACAATCTATCAAAGGATGGATACTATCGACACCACAGCAGAAGGAATCAAAAGCACCCACCCTTTCACAAGCCTAGTCCTTTGCCACATTTAGATACAAACATTTCCTCGAAAAGATCTCTTGTTTTATATGAAAATTCTACTTCCTTCCCCTACATCTCCCCTCATCATACTATGGACTGTGAATCACCTTATCAGGTAATTACACTCCCCAACCCAGCAGATCATCGATCCCCCTTGTGCCACCTTTGAATAATCCTCCTCGCCTCATTCTTCCTTCCCCCCTTCATGTTCAATCCCCCCATCCTCCTTTATCTCCCCTGGTAACTACATCATTACCAGTTATTTCTCTATCCCTATATCCCCTCTCCATCTCACATCGGCTGGAGATTTCTACTATTCACCCTCCTCCTATGGGACTTATACACAATCCATAATTGACCTTCCCCCCCCCCCCCCCCTTCTCATTACCCCCCTTTGAAATCAAACTAGGACCTATCCCTGCACAACTCTGATGGAAGCGATATAGATTTCCTTTTGGTCAACCAAGCCATGGACCTTGCACCTCTATCCATTCACAATGGCTTATCATACATATATGTCATTTCCATCAGTCCCAAGTGTGCTCAAACTATCACTGTCCACAGAAGGGGTGGTGGGGATCTTGACATCTCAAATCCATTTCATTGGCTAAATCCTGAATTTTTAGGACTCGAATGGACTTCGTGAATTTCCATTGCTACTGCATACTCTCGGGGCCTTGGGGAAAACACACCTGATATATTGATTGCGGGATGAATTGTCTCTCTCTGAATATGCATGGCCTAGGGGACCACTCCAAACCCTAATCCCTCAAACACCTTTTTTATCTATTCGCCCTTTTCTGATTTTTCTTTAGGAAACTATGGATGCTTCTGATAGGGTTTTCTCTCATATTTGTAACATTTTTCCAGGCTAGTACATGGTGGTAGTCGATTCAAATGGAATGTCAGGAGGCATGTCCATCCTATGGGATCCCACATGCACCACATTGTCTTCATATAAATTATTGACAAGTATATTTTTTACTAGTTATATTTGCAGGTATTCGGGTTGACTATATATTCTGAATTTATATGCCCCATACAAATAAAAATTATCATTTTGGAAGCGCATGGATGACTGTGATCTTCTCAAGGTAGGATCCTTGATTATGGATGGAGATTTTAATGCAACAATGACTAGGAAGGAATGTTGGAGGGTTAGGTGCATAAGGGATCCCCTGGTTGACCATTTATACCAACTATTCGACTCCAATAACTTGTTGGATGTTCGGCCACATCCTTGGCTCCTACCAGGCACAATGGCAGAGCAAGATATGATCACATTGGCAAAAGACTAGATCATTTCTTGATCCAAAAAAAACCTTATGGAGAGATTTGGGTGCATGAGATCCTGGGTGGTGAAATACCATATATCTTATCATTTTCCAATTGTACTCCAGTGGTGCATGAAACATCCTCATTTGGACATCCCTTTCAAATTTAATAGGACTTTGTTGAATGATGAGGGTTTCAATGAATTGTTCAATAATTTATGGAAGGCACAAGTTCGAGTGGAATTAGGGGAGTTTTGACATCTAAAATGGGACTCTGAAGGAAATTACAAAATAATAGTGGAAATAACAAAATAAGATTAGATGACATCATCAAATTTTAGAGGGAAAAAAGAAAAAACTATTTTTTTTCAAGTCGTATTTTTAACTTATCTCCCTATGGATTTACTCAAATTTCAAGCGGAAATAGTAGTTGGATGCATAGTTTGATTCCTCATCTAAGCAGTTACCATGTTGCATACGTTTTATGGACCTTGCTGCATGAAAAATGGTAAATACATGAAAAAGGTGATTGCAATCATGTTTTTCATGTATTTCTCATTTTTCGTGTAGCAGAGTCCATAAAACATATGCAACATGGGTACTCTTTAATCACATTTTTTCATGCATTTCTCAATTTTAGTGTAGCCTGGTCCATCGAAAGTATGCAACATGGGTACTCTTTGGATGAGGAATTAAAATTTTCATCCAACGAGTACTCCTGCTTGAAATTTTAGTAAAACCTTAGGGACCTAAGTTGAAAATACGAGTTGAAAAAGTAGTCTTATTATTTTATTATTTTTTAATCTTATTACTTTTTTATTCCAAAAATGGTGAATCATCCCCCATGGTTGACATCATCATCTTGAATCCTATTAGTTCTTATAAAGTTTATTTTGGTTTTACATTTTTCTTAGGAGGCCCATTTTAGACCTTAAAATTCCCCTAATAAGGGTTGATCCTCGATGCAACATCTCACTGATATACTTTAATCACTCAAAATTCAAGTCAGGATTTTGGAAAGGGAGAAAAAGAAGGTTCTACCCCATGAACTGAAGTCTATCATTAAGAATATTGAGAATCTCATCCATATTGTATATAGGGGTGCTCCATCAAAACATATTTGGGACAGACTCAAAACATTGGAACATAGAAAGCGATAGATACTGCAAATTCAATAAACGACTTGGAGATTGAAGAGAAAAGCACTTTGGTTATGTGAAAGTGATAGAAACACCAAATATTTTCACAAATATGAAAATCTTAGAAGGAATGGAAGCACTATCTGGTAGATTTGGTGTAGAAATGGGGATATGGTTTACTCCATGGAGGATATTTAGAGGGAGGATATTCAGTGATGACTCAGAGTCAGCATAGAATATCATATATGGGGAACATCTGATTATCCCCTCATGTTCAATAAGGATCTGAATGAGAACATTTTCTGGCTGGTCACAACTGAGGAAATCCATCAGGTGTTAAATTGATTTGCTAAGGATAAAAGTCTGGGTCCGGATGGTTGGATGGTGGAATTTTATCTACATTTCTTCAATCTGGTGGGACAAGACCTTTTAAAATTGGTAGAGGAATCACGGTCTTCAAGACATGTTTCAATCTCTATCAATTCAACTTATATTACTCTGATTCCAAAAGCATCAATCACATCCACCTTTCTAGATTTCCGACCCATTCCACTTTGCAATATCACATATAAATTTATTTCTAAAATTATTGTAGAGTGATTGAAAGGCACACTCTCGCTCCACATTTCTCAGGAACAATCAGGCTTCCTTCACAATAGACTGATTCATGATGTTGTGTCCACCACTCAGGAGATCATTCATACTCTCCATACCAAGAAAATCAAGGCATTAGTAATAAAGGTGGACCTTTGGAAGGCTTATGATTGTGTCAACTGGAGTTTCTTGCAACTCATCCTAACGAAAATTGGCCTTTATATTAAAATTATAGAGTGGATTATGGCTTGTGTTACTAATGTACATTTTTCTATATTGGTTAATGGATATCCATAAAAACAAATCATATTAGGTCGGGGTTTGGGTCAGGGATGTTCAATTTCTCCCTTGTTATTTATATTGGTAATGGATTGCCTTAGTCACAAGATCAAATCGGCATGTATAGGGGGTCACTTTAAAGGCATAAGATTGAGCACAAGTATTGTGATCTCACGTAACGTTTTTTTGGATGATAGACTAACTTTTGGTATGGTGCCAAGGGCATAATGGATGGTTTTCTATGAAATATTGCATCGATTCAGAGTGGACTCAGGTATGTTGGCAAATGAAGGAAAATCATACATCCCGCACTCTACTGGTGATCCTGAGGTGATCAATGACATTGTTTGTTTGCTTAATTTCCAATCTAGGCCTTTAAGTGATGGCCTCACTTGCCTTGGCTTTAGACTTAAGCCAAATAACTACAAGTGTTTTGATTGGCTATGGCTAGTTGATAAACACAGGCACAAACTTAATGGATGGGCACACCGATGGTTGGCCCTTAGTGGAAGATATATCTTGGCACAAGTTTTTCTATAATAGTTGGTTGTGTATTGGGTGAATTTATGCATCCTCCCCTTGACCATTATAAATAAAATCAAAAGAATCGTGATGCATTTTATCTGGGCAGGTCGGGAAGCAATACACAAATTTCATCTCACAAAATGGGAAAATATCACTATCCCTAAGGAACAAGGAGCATGGGGAATTTTAGATATAAAAATCTTTGGATGGGCCCTCATTATAAAATCCCTACGGTAAGGACTTTTTAAGGAAGGAATCTAGAGGGAATTCATCTCCTCAAGATACTTACACCAAAAAAAGGGTTGAGGATTAGATCAAGTTAGGACATCTTGGCATAAAATCTGGGTCATCCATTTGGAGATGCTTTCAAAAAGTTAAGGATATGTTTTTGCAGATAGTTTTTTGGTCTTTTGGTAGGGGGAATCATATCATCATAGGTATGGATAACATTGAAGGAGTGGGTGTGGCACATACTTTAAATGGTGATATTTTGCGATGTCTTCACTCTTGTGTTTTTGTCATGTTAGAACACGCCATTTCTGGTGGGCATGGTGTTAGGTTTTCCATTACACCAAAACCCACAGAATTTAGTAAACTTCCAAACCATTATCATTACCTTTTTGAGTGGTCCTAGGGTGGATGCCAGAGTCCATGTAATCGATTCCCAATGAGGTGAGTGCAAAAATCCAACAACCTCCCTCAAACGCAAATTGGGGAATCGAACTTGGGCCAAGGCTCTGATACCATGTAGGAATTTATAGGATGAGTCACTCAGATAGAGCACCAAAGGAAACCACTTGAAAACATATCACAGATCAATACACCAATATTCTTGACATGGTTAAAACCCTCAAAGAGGGAAACAGTCCATGGCCTGAGCCAACGCGACCACTTCAAGAAATTTATTAATGTAAAAGAAAGAAAATTTACAAGCTTCTTTCATGAACGGTCGCCTTACAAATGACCCCCCATGCTCTTTAAATAGAGATCACAGACCAATCGGGTGTTAAGCTACAGATTAAGTGTTGGTAATACCAAGGAGAGAATGAACTATCAAATGACTTCATGTCTAGAACATATCATGACTGTCAGATTGTAAGTTACAAAAAGTACATACTAAAGAAACACACTTTACTTAACTATACACTAGACCACGTTATACTTAACTATTTCTTATGTGTCGGAATATCCTAACATCCCACCTTAAGAACAACTTGGGATAAGATTGAAGGATGTACAAATATGGCACAATAGGAGAAGGAAGGAGGCATTAGACCCTATCCCCCCTTAGTGACAACTTCCAGAACTCCAATCATAAATCGAAGTTTAGTAAACTTCACCTCTATGAGAGCCTTTGTAAAGATGTCTGCAACTTGATCATCGGTAGAACAATATTGCACTTCAAGAACATGTTCATAAATGAGCTTTCTGATGAAGTGAATCTATAGTTCAATGTGTTTGTTGCGCTGATGTTGGATTGGATCTTTGCATAGTTGAATGACACTTTTATTATCATACCAAAGTGTAGTCAGATGTTGCTACTGAAAGCCAAACTTTGACAGGATCTAAAGAAGCCACGGGGCTTCCTTACTAGCTTCTACGACGCCACGATACTCTACTTCTGTTCAAGAAAGAGAAATGGAACTTTGTTTCTTGCAATCCCATGTAATAGGTCCAGAACCAAGAGTGAAGACATAACCTATAGTAGACTTCTGATCATCAGGGTCACCAACCCAAACGAAATCAGTTAAACCAACCAATAGAGGAGATGCTTCTGCACTGTAATGAATCAAAAACTGAATTGTACCTTGAACATAACGAAGTATTCTTTTAGTTTCTTTCCAATGACTTTCATGTGGGTTTTTCATAAACCTAGCAATAAGGCCAACAACAAAGGAAAGGTCAGGACGGGTATGGGTCAGATACAAAAGTTTTCCTACATGCTGACGGTATAAGATAGAATCAACTTCAGGAGAAGTACAAGTGACTAAAATTTTGGCTCCAGATTGAAAGGGAGAAGGGGTTATCTTACATTCTTCCATGTGAAAGTGGTGTAGAAGATCACAAGCATACTTATACTGGGAAAGGGAAATACCTTCCTTGGATTGCAAGACTTGAATACCAAGAAAATAATGCAAGTGTCTTTCAGTTTTTCATTTCAAACTATTTTTTAAGCCTATACTTCACAAGTTTTATAAGGTTAGGATCACTACCAGTAAGGATAAGATCATCAAACATAAAGAGCAAGAATGATAAGAGACTTACCCACTTTCTTGGTGTAGATAGTATTGTCAGAATGACACCTAGAAAATCCAATATCTAAAAGAAAGCTATCCGATTTGGCATACCAAGACCAAGGGGCTTGCTTGAGACCATAAAGGGATTTCTTAAGCCAACATACAAGGATGGAGTCTATTATCACTCCAAAATTTCTTCTAAGTTGTCAGAAAAAGAAATGATAGAGGTAACCACAAACCAACTTTGGAGATTAGGATCTAGCCTTCCTAATCTTAGAGAGGGCTCTCCCTTTTTTATTTAACTTTGTTTTAGTTAATTGATTTTATACTAGTTATGATTTTTCTTGGGTTTTGTATTTGAATTTGGGTGGTGGGATCGCTTACTTAGATGAAAAGGTTTGTCTTTTACCATTGGGATATGCGGTCAAATGTCAGACAAACAAGACTGGATTAAGTTCTAAAAACAGTGTCTATACAACAAGATAGAGGAGTTACTACAGATCTCAAAGGCTTGATGGTGAAATGGTTTCCAATCGGATCCAGGAAGCAATGAAGGGTTCCCTAGCCCAGAGTATGAAGAGAAATGCAAGAGGTCAAATGGGATGGGAGAGAAATTAAGGGTTCTCAAATCCGGATATCAAAGGAAAACATATAAATGATTAACTATGCAAAATAGAGTGTACTTAAACAAATTCTGAGTTAAATTTCCAGTTAATTCATTGAAATCTAGATAACATTTAAGTTTATGAAACACATAAGAAAGTAACAAAATTAGACAAAGAAGATACTTCACTGCAATAGCTCATCTCATGAATCCTGTAGTGCAATCTTTTTATTACTTGCTTAGTCTGTTGACTTGAAAATTGGTACAATAACCCTTAGGTTTAAGATCAAAATAACTCTACAAATGTATATCAATCCACACTCAATACTTTGAATTATGAAGTATTTATACAAAATAACTTACAAAATATCTCAATCTGCATTGAGAACTAATATAGGAAAAAAAAATATCTTCATGCAAGAAGATAGAGACAGCTATTGAAATATTGTTTGTTGTCCTTGTTACTTAGGTTCTGATGTCTTTTAGTCTTTGATATTTTTCCCTTTAAGCTGCTTGGCTGTTTGGTCTTCACATTGGATGTCATATTTACTTATGGCCTTTCATTTGATATACTTTCATACGCCTCCTCTATTTAGTCTTTTGACTATATGCTTTGTCACCTACTTTCATTTTTACCTTTTACTGTAAATCTTACTCACTCTTTCATGATTCTGTGTTTTTAGTAAAAATGATTTTTACTAAAAGACACATGTAGAATACAAAATGTTTCTTGGAGAGTAGTTTGTAAGAATCTTTTGTTGTGCTGGCAAAAATGATTTCATCTCCGTTTTAACATTTACTTGTGTAAATTCTTTCCTTCTTCTTTGCTTCTGTAATAAACTTGATTTTCTCTTTGTACACAAAACTCCCACTCAATGAAACCTTTGAATACATTTCCTGAGAATTCGAAGCAAACAAGTTTTGTGACTAGAATCAAAACTTGTTTGTCCAATCTCCTGGCCTTCTAATTACCTACAAAATACAACAATTATTAATAAAGCATAGGCCTGCAAAGAAGGCAATGAATGGCTTTATTGAACTAAGATGTCTGCGGACGGAGTCTGGAGTGTGTTCAAAAGGTAGTCGGTGGTCAAAATCAGTTTCAGAGGCTAAGGGTGGTGCAAGAAGGTTTAGACAACTTTCATAGTTTGAATGAGCGAAAAGAGTGAAAATGAGCGTTTTCATCCTTTTAACGGGTAACGGTCACATTTGGTGTATAATTTATATAAATGAACTATGGGTGGTTTCATTTTACGTGGAGAGGTGGTTTCAGGGGCCATCACATGGCTTTTGGCAGTCGGGCGGTATTTCCTTGAGAGAACGCAATTTCACCTAGAGCTGCCACGTAACCAAAAGGGACCCGAGAAAAACCATGAACCTCGCATGCTCTCAGGCTGGTAAAGCTAGGAAATATAATTAGCGTGATATGGATGCGCGCCATCAGATTTGGGGGTGAAATATCTAACAACTATCGCATTGTGGAAATGCACGGAGGGAATAAGGGTGGAGATTTGCGAGGCCCGGGGGGATTAATTACACTTAACTGTAATTAATTAATTAATAAGGCAGGGTTAAATATAAGTGGGTTTAATAAAGTGGGACCAAGGTTTAAATGTGGTGGGGTTTGTTAACTGCACCAAGGATGGTGGGTTAAACGGGTTTATGTCGAGAAAAATGTGAATGACGAAGTTAATTAAATAATACGGGGGGCGGAACAAAACTTAGAATAAAGGGGTTTTATGGGTTTTTTAGGCGAAATATGGTATGGCGGAGTTACTAAACTAAATAATACGTGTGGGGGGAGGGTGGGGGAACAAAACTTAGGATAAAGGGTCTTTATGGGTTTTTATGGGTTTTTATGGAAATTAATAAGGGGAAAATGATTTTTTCAAAGGGGAATGGGTTTCACACTAGGGAAGAGGGGTTTTGGGTTGGGAAATGACCTTTGGAGGGTAATTTGCTAGGGAAACGTGTGAAACCAAGGGGTAAGGGTCAAAATGAAGGGAAAAGGGTATATTCTTAAGAAATGATGGGGAAATTAGCAAGTATGTAATGGGGGGTGAAATGAAATGAGGGTAAGTTAATTAAATCAACTTGTGAACATGTTTTCACTTTCATAATTGCTCATGCACACTGAAACATAGGATTAAGCATGATAAATGTGCTTATGCTTTGACAACCTTATATTTCTACAACCTTTCTTCTACCTACCCTTTACTTATCTTAACATTTTTTCTTCAATTTATTGGATGCATTTAAGCTAGCAGACCCTCTCTTTCCTTTTTCTTTTGACAATTACACTATATAATTCTAACCTTATATTTTCCAATGGCTCAGATTAAGTTGTTGAGCACATTTTATTTCTCTACTTAACTACTTATCTGCCAAGATTAAACAGTTTGGCTAGATCCTTATTCTCTATCTATAAACATGAAATTTAAAGCATGAAGTAGTCAAGATTAAACTATTTGATTATCATGGGTTGTGACATTTATGACAAGCTGCACACAACCATTATTTTGCACGGTAAAGTAAAAATTAGTGGCGCTTGGACTTGCACACTTCCGTGATCTATTTTTGTTTGGGGTTCATATTTTTTCACTGTTTTGATCTTTTCTTATTCTTTTTGTCCTTTGATATTTGTTTTAGGACACACCCTCTTTACATTTTTTAATTTTTAATATGGAAATTATTTTGCAGAAAGAAAATGTATTTACAATATTACAAGACTAATTATAGCCAATTCAAAATTATGAATCCTATTATTATAGGACCCTAACAATGGCTCCACATGGGGATGGCATTTCCTGGTGAAATGTCAATAACTTTAAGATCAGTAGCCTTTGAATTGCGACTACAGTTACCCTGTAAATTGTTCTTCTATGACTTATGCCTTATTCATACTTATGATGGTGAAACCTTCAAATCTCATGGCCTTCTCTTCAGGCTTCAACTTCAAAATATCACCATCCAATCCAATATAAACTCTACAATGTTATGTACAATGATCAAAGTAAAATGAACTATTGTTAATCCATGGAAAAGTAATGCTTCAACATTCTATCATTGACAGGTCCTCTTGGTAGATCTAATCCATCTATCTCTCTCAAGAAAATACCATTGTTACCCCTATAACCATAAATGGCATAAGGGCCTTACCATAAGAAGTCAAATTTTCCATGTTTTCCCTTGTCTTCTCTTCTTGAATGCCACTTAAGAACTTTATCACCTATGTAAAATTCATCAACTTTAGTCTTTTTATCAAATATATTTTTTTATTTTGTCTTGGATTACCTATGATTTTACATATATTCCTCTAGACTGGTTTGTTGCAAGTGTATGGCCTGATTTATCCTTCTCTGGATATCATTTGGTTCTACCTGCAACTCCTAGATGATCTTCATCACTTGCACTCCTAGAGAGGATGGAAAAAAAACATCCATCCCATATACTAACTGATAGGGAGATGTGCCAATGGACTTTTTGGTAGTTAGTCTGTCTGCTCATAAGTCATTGACCAACTTTTTGTTCCATGTATTTTTGTTGTCTTCCAGTAATTTCTTAATGATATTGACAAGGATTTTGTTAGAGGATTCTGCAAGTCCATTACCTTGAGGGTAATAGGCAGTGGAGTGGCCAAGGGTGATGTGGTATTTGTTACAGAAGTCTATCATTTTCTTGGACTTAAAAGCAGCTGCATTATCAGTAATGAGCTTTTTGGGGCATCCAAATATTGACAGAATATTATTTTCTAGGAATGAGATAATGACAGTGTTTGTAGCTTGTCTAGAAGGGATGGCTTCTATCCATTTGGTAAAATAATCAGTGGTTGTCAAAATCCACTTATGTTGGGCTGAGGAGGTTGGGTGTATTTCTCCAATGAAGTCTAACCCCAATTGTTGAAATGACATTTTGGTGGAGATGGGTTTGAGAGGTAAATGTGAAAGCTTTCTTTCTCCCTCAAATATCTAGCACTTATGACAGGAGGTCACATGTTTCTTAACATCTGCAAATAGGGTGGGCCAGTAGAAACCAACCCCCAGTATCTTGTCCGTGGTATTTTTCCAATACAAGTGTCCTCCACAATCCCCTACATGAAGTTCTTGCATAATTTTATCAGCTTCATCTTTCAGTAAACAGTTCAAAAGAATACAACTAATGCCTTTCCAAAATAAAACATTATCTATGATACAATACTTTAATGACTTAATTTTCAAAACTCTAGCTTTAGTTCTTGTTAAACCAAGAGAAGCTTGTAAGTTTAGTAATACAAATATGATATCTGCATACTAGGGTGAATCTGTAAAAGGTTCACTGATATGTGGAGTCGCCATCTCTTCTTGATCATCAAGGGCACTAATGAAATTAATATCTAAGGCCTGATAGTTCGATTCAGCCATGACTCTGGCTAGACCTTGGCCTTTGATAAGTTTAGTAGGCTTTATTTCTATGTCATATTCCAATATAGTGGCAATCCATTTGCTTCTTTTCCCTTCAGGCCCATTTTGTGTCAAAATGTCCTTAACTACTGAATTTGGAACATAAGCAATAATGTGAGAATACAAAATATAGACTTTGAAATATTTGATAGCCTTTACTAAACCTAATGCTTTTTTTTGGCATCTCTTAAGGATTTACTGAAAAATGCAATTGGTTGTTCATATCCATGGTCATTCTTTTGTAGCAAGACTACTGCAATGGTGTGTTCTGAAGCAAAAGAAAAAATTATAAAATCTTTCTGAAAATCAGGACTTATAAGCACTAGAGTCTTGGTTAGGGCTTCCTTGATGGCTTCAAAGGACTGTTTTACCTCCACTCTCCAGTTAAGTGTTGAATCTTTTCTTAACATGTTATTTAGTTCTCTAATCAATTCTGCTAAATTTGAAATGAATCTCCTAATAAAATTAATTTTGCCTAAAAATGACTGCAGTTCTTTGATGTTTCTAGGATGGGTGATGGTCAATATTGCCTCTATTCTAGTAGGATCTATTCTAATTCCATCTTTGGATATTATATATCCCAACAACTTACCCTCTTCTAGACCAAAGAGTGTTTTGGGATTTAAAGAAATCCCAAATTTCCTGCATTTGATGAAAACTCTTCTCAAGTGGTCTAGGTGTTCATTATCAGATTTAGAAAAGATTATGATGTCATCTTGGTATACCACTAGGAAGTCATGGATCTCCTTGGCAAAAGCTATATCCATAGCTCTTTGAAAAGTTTCTCCTGCGTTCATTAATCGAAAAGTCATCTTCAAATACATGAAGCTACCCCAAGGAGTAGTAAATGCAGTTTTGGTTGGTCCTCTAGTTGAACTAATATCTGGTTATATCCAGAAAATCCATCAAGCAGTGAAATTCTAGATGAGCCTACTACCCTATGAAGGATATAATCCATTTTTGGTAGAGGATAGTTGTCTTTTAATGAGAACTTGTTTAAATTTATGAAATCAACACAAAGTCTGATTTCTCCAGTTTTCTTCCTAGTAGTGACTAAGTTTGAAACCCAATCTGAGTATCTAATGGGAGCTATAATTTGGGCATCATACATTCTTTTAACTTCTTTCTCAATAGATGGCATAAGAACTGGATTAAGTCTCCTAAGTTTCTATTTAAAAGGCTTATGATCCTCTTTAATAGTTATCTTGTGCTGAATTATGTTGGTATCATAAGATTTTAGGTCTTCGTAACTCCATGCAAATACATCTTGAAACTCTTTAAATAGAATTATGTATTTAACCTTTTCACCTGGAGGTAAGGCTTTTGATAATTTAATGATTTTAGGTTTTTCTTCAGTTCCTATGTTACATTCTTCTATATCTGCTCTCAAAGGCTCCATTTTTGGTTTCCTAGATACATCGTTGGAATCAAACAAATCTTATAAGGGGACTAATCCCTTAGGCAAAAAATTATTTTTAAGATTCATAATTTCAGGATCATCATTCATTATTTTCTCTATTTTTATATTTTCTAAGTTATATACTTCTAATTTAGTGAAATTAGTAGGTTTACCTATATCTAAAATATTTACATCTATGTCACTATCTATGTCATTATCTATTGTACAGTATGTATCTATTTTAAAATTCTAAAACTCAGCTTTAGCATTCATGAAGTCATAAATTTGATAATCCTGTGAGAAAATCTGCCAATACTTCAATTTTTTTGGTATGACAGGCCTATGTGTCACTTCTACAGTGTACTAATGGTTGAGTTGGAAGGGAAATTTCCAGGTACTAGAAAAAGTGGCAAGATTGTGGGCTTGCATATTTTGTTTTCTAGGAATGGTAGCGAAGTTTGTTTCGAGAAGGTCTTTGATCAAACATAGGACAGTCTCTCTATATTGACTCAGTCTGGGATTGTTTACAGAGCATTCACCATTAATTTGTTTAATAACCAATTTTGAGTCTCCAAGTATGGAAAATATTTTGGCTGTAATTTTTCTAACCATTTGTAACCCTAACATTAGGGCTTCATATTCAGCCATGTTATTTGTACACTTGAAGTTTAATCTGAATGCACGTCCCTCAGAATGATTATTCTCCATATTGTGGATCCACACTCTTGCACCAGCCCCTAACCTATTCACATATCCATCAAAATCCAAATGCCACAAGGACTCATGAAAAATGTTTTCACTTTCAGTTGTTTTATATTTCAGTTCTTCAGTTGTGATTTCCTTTTTTTCATGGTATGAATTGTACAAGATGAAAGAGTCCATGTTAGAATGCACAGAGTATATAGGGAATTTTTGTGGTTTTTCTGCACTACTCACCATGTATTTCATCAAGGTCTCTCTATATAGTTTCCTTTGTTCGCCAAAAATAGACATGGTGGCATATGACATGTCTAACTGCAAGGATCCCTACAATTTTTCTCCCCATGAGTGAGACAATAACAATCCAAATTGTGTGGGATGTCTGCAACTACTATTTCCATCACAATACTCTTTGTTGGGCATTTGTTGGGCACTAGACTAGAGTTACACATAAATCCTTGATCAAACCAAGGTGTTTAACTCAGCTAGATTCAAAGGAAAATAGGTCCTTATATGGTCTGGTAATGTCTAAGTTTAGTGTCTCCATGATTGCTTTTGGCATCAAGTTATGGGATGCCCCTGAGTCTAACATAGCATTATGTAATATTTTGTCATGAATGTTTAGGCTAATGTAGAAAGGAGGGATTCCCCCTTGCTGATGAGTACCATTCACCTCAGGGCCAAACAATAATTCAGGTTGATCATCATTCACATTGACAAATCTTCTCCCTCTCATATATTTAAAGTTTCAGCTATCTGTGATCTATAGGATTCATTCTTTACTAACTTGGTCAAAGGAACTGATATCTTTAACTTTTCTATTTCAGCTTTGAGGTTGAAAGGGTGCTGAGCTTTGTTTGTTTGGATGAGCTCTTCCTTAACAAATGTAGTCTGTGTGTTTTTATCTTGTTTTTCAGTACTAGGCAATTCAGTCTGTGTTTCAGTTGTTTTTCTTTGATTTCTCTTCTTTGGATTGATTTCACTAATTGTTTCAATTTGAGTTTCAGTAGAGGTTACATCTACAATTTTTGGGATAGAAGTCTCCGGTGTTCCCCTAGGGAGGATTTGTAAAATTTTAGTGATAAGAGATTTTGTTATCTTTTTAGTTTGGAACTGGATTGATCTTTTAGTGGGAGCTTCATTGTTCTTTTTACTTCTTAAACTATACTATTTGTGAACCTCATATATAGCTAATTCATAACCCTGTTTAAAGTCAAAGGACTCACCAGATTCAAATTGCAATTGTTGTAGCATGTAAAACTCCTATTCTTCTTAAGTAAGAAAAACAACATCTTCATTCTTGATTCCTTATAATTTTATCTGGGTGTCATCCTCTCCTTCATGGTTTTATGAATCCTCGGCATATTTCTCCTGGAAGGGAGGCCTAATGTGATGATCTGGTATAACATTCTTTCCAGTGTTAGGATTCTTCCTAAAGTTGGGGTTTCTTATTGGGGTTTCTCCCAATGAGTTTTTGTTTCCATGTTTTCTAATCTATCCATTATTCTCTCTACACTCTTTGCTAAACTACGTATTTTTCCATCAGAAGTGGAAGTTTCCTCTTTAATTACAACTCTCTTTTCATTTCTCATTTTGGCTTTCTTGGCTAATAGGTTGGCCTCTACACTAACAACATTACTTTTCATTTGTTCCAATGTTTATGGGTTTCTTTCCCTTAATTGGTATGAAATTTCAGTGTCAAAACCATCAGGGAATTTTATTAATGCTAGGTCAGGTGGAGGCTTAATATTAGCAGGGATTGCATTGTAGATGCTATTGAACCTAGTACAATAATCTTGAAGTGACTCATTAGGACCTCTTCTAATGTTATCATATTCAGAAAGTATTTGTAGAGGGTTTTTCTTTCTCTCCCATCTATCAATGAATAATGTATGAAAAACAACTAAGTCTGCAATATGGTGGGCAGGTAATTCTTTGAACCATTTCTTAACATCTCTAGTTAATGTTTGAGCAAACAACCTCATTTGGACATCTAATTCATCTATCTCATGCAACTCAAAATAGTCAGTCATTTTGTTCACATTTTTTTGGGCATTATATTGACCAGTAGCATCAAACAAAAAGATTTTTCTTTGATAATATTGGGGCATGGCATGGAGTTGTGCTGGTAAAACCAAGGGTGAATATTAATCTGCCATGGCTTGGATTCTGGCTTGACTACGGGGTAAGGAGATGGTACTTGAGGAAGCGCTTGAAATGGATGGAGATGAACTAGATGAGGATGAGGTGTTTGGCTAATGAATAACTGGTTTAGGGGAATGGATTATGGTGGATACTATTAGTGAGGTAGTGGTAAATGAAGGTGTATTTACAGTGATTGAAGATTGTGCAGAAATTTCAGATGCAGCAGCAGTAAGGGTAGCTAGTTCAATAGAGTGTTGAAGGTAAGCATCATCTATATGGCTTATCAATGTGGATGTTAAAGCTTCTAACTTGTCAAAAGTGTCCAAGACAAATTTATCTAAATCTGGATGGATAGGCACCCTTTTTGTTTCAATGATTTGAATAAACTCAGGGTCTAACATTTTTTCATGGATTTCATTCTTCGATTTAGTTCTAAATAATGAGAGGTTAAATGACAAATAAAAAGGAATTTCCTCTAAAGATGACAACTCCTCAGGGAGTGAGTTTGCTTTGACTAACTAGCTACTACTTGCCTGAGTTTCTACCTTGTTAGGTTTTCTTAAAATTCTGTCTGGGTCATCAACTGTAATAGTAGGGTTTGGATCTGGGTTTTCCCTGGTATACTGAGTCTTCTTGGGAGCCAGAATTTTAACTTTTTTTAACTATTTTTTATGAAAATTTTCAAGAACAACTTCGGAAAATGATCTTAAGGGGCTTAATATTAAATTTAAGGTTTCCTCTTATTAGACTGAGGATCAAAGTCCCCATTATGGTTGCCAATGATGTTATCACTCCAAAATTTCTTCTAAGTTGTTAGAAAAATAAATGATAGAGGTAACCACAAACCAAATTTGGAGATCAGGATCTAGCCTTCCTAATCTTAGAGAGGGCTCTCTCTTTTTTATTTATATTTGTTTTAGTTAATTGATTTTAGGCTAGTTATGATTATGCTTGGGTTTTTTATTTGAATTTAGGTGGTGGGATCACTTACTTAGATGAAAAGGTTTGTATTTTACCATTGGGCTATGGGGTCAAATGTCAGACAAAAGGGACTGGATTAAGTTTCAAAAACAATGTCTATAGGGAAAGATAGAGGAGTTACTACAGATCTCAAAGGCTTGATGGTCAAATGGTTTCCAATCAGATCTAGGGAGAAATTAAGGGTTCCGTAGGCCGGATTATGAAGAGAAATGCAAGAGGTCAAACGGGATGGGAGAGCAATTAAGGGTTCTCAAATCTGGATATCAGAGGAAAACATATAAATGATTAACTGTGTAAAATAGAGTGTACTTAAACAAATTTTGAGTTAAATTTCCAGTTAATTCTTTCAAATTTAGATAACATTTAATTTCATGAAACACATAAGAAAGTAAAAAAATCTGACAAAGAAGATACTTCACTACAATAACTCATCTCATGAATCCTGTAATGCAATATTTTATTACTTACTCCAGTCTGTTGACTTGAAAACTGGTACAATAACCCTTAGGTTTAATATCAAAATATTCACACTCAATACTTCGAATTATGAAGTATTTATATAAAAGAACTTACAAAATATCTCAAACTGCATTGAGAACTAATCTAGGAAAAATAAATATCTCCATGCAAGAAGATAGAGATAGCTATTGAACTGTTGTTTGTTGTCCCTGTTATTTAGGTTTTGTTGTCTTTTAGTCTTTGATATTTTGCCCTTTTAGTCTTTGATATTTTTCCCTTTAAGCTGCTTCACTGTTTGGTCTTCACGTTGGATGTCATATTTACTTAAGACCTTTCATCTGATACACTTTCATCTGCCTCCTCTGTTTAGTATTTTAACTGTATGCTCTGTCACCTGATTTCATTTTTACCTTTTACTGTAAATCTTACTCACTCTGTCATGCTTCTATGTTTTTAGCAAAAAAAATTTTTTACTAAAATACACGTGTAGAATACAAAATGTTTCTTGGAAAGTAGTCTGTAAGAATATTTTGTTGTGTTGGTGAAAATGATTTCATCTATGTTTTAACATTTACATATGTAAATTTTTTCCTTCTGCTCTGCTGCTATATTAAACTTGATTTTCTCTTTATACAAAAAGCTCCTGCTCAATGAAGCCTTTGAATACATTTCTTGAGAATCCAGAGCAAACAAGTTTTGTGACTAGTATCAAAACTTGTTTGTCCAATCTCCTGGCCTTCTATTTACCTGCAAAATACAACAATTATTAATAAAGCATAGGTCTGCGGGGAAGGCAATGAATGGCTTTATTGAACTGAGATCTGTGGACGGAGTCTGGAGCGTGTTCGGAAGGTAATTGGTGGTCAAATTTAGTTGCAGAGGCTCAGGGTGGCGCAAGAAGGCTTAGGAATCTTTCACAGTTTGAATGAGCCAAAAGAGTGAAAATGAGCATCTTCGACCTTTTAACGGGTAATGGTCACATTTGGCACGTAATTTATATAAATGAATAGTGGGTAGTTTCGTTTTACATGGGGAGGTGGTTTTAGGGCCATCACACTACTTTTGGCAGTCGGGCAGTATTTCCTTGAGAGCACGCGAGTTCACCTAGAGCTGCCACGTAACCGGAAGGGGCCCGAGCAAAAACATGAATCTCACGTGCTCTCAGGCTGGTAAAGCTGGGAAAGAGAATCAACACGATATGGATGCACGCCATCAGATATGGGGGTGCAAGATCTAACCATTGTTGCGCGGTGGAAATGCATGGAGATAATAAGGGAGGAGATTTGTGGGGCACAGGGGGGATTAATTACACTTAACTGTAATTATTAATTAATAAGGTGGGGTTAAATGTAATTGGGTTTAATAAAGTGGGACTATGGTTTAAATGTGGAGGGGTTTGTTAACTACACCAAGGGTGGTGGGTTAAATGGGTTTATGTTGGGAAAAATGTGAATGGCAGAGTTAATTAAATAATACGGGGCGGGGGGAAACAAAACTTAGAATAAAGGAGTTTTATGTGTTTTTTATGCGAAATATGGTATGGTGGAATTAATTAAATAATACGGGGGGAACAAATCTAGGATAAAGGGTCTTTATGGGTTTTTATGGGTTTTTAGGAATATTAATAACGGGAAAATGATTTTTTCAAAGGGGAATGAGTTTCACACTAAGGAAGAGGGGTTCTAGGTTGGGAAATGACCTTTGGAGGGTAATTTGCTAGGGAAATATGTAAAACTAAGGGGTAAGGGTCAAAATGAAGGGAAAATGGTATATTCTTAAGAAATGATGGGATGATGGGGAAATTAGCAAGTATGTAATGGGGGGTGAAATGAAATGAGGAGAAGTTAGTTAAATCAGCTTGTGAACATTTTTTCACTTTCATAACTGCTCATGCACACTGAAACATAGGATTAAGCATGATAAATGTGCTTATGCTTTGACAACCTTGTATTTCTGCAACTTTTCTTCTACCTACCCTTTACTTATCCTAACATTTGTTCTTCTCTTTATCGGGTGCATTTAAGCTATCAAACCCTTTCTTTAATTTTTCTTTGACAAGTAAACTATCGAATTCTAACCTTATATCTTCCAATGGCTCAGATTAAGCTATTGAGCACATTTTATTTCTCTACCTAACTATTGATCTGTCAAGATTAAACAGTTTGGCTAGATCCTTATTCTCTATCTATAAACATGAAATTTAAAGCATGAAGTAGTCAAGATTAAACTATTTGAATATCATGGGTTGTGACATTTATGACAAGCTACACAAAACCATTATTTTGCAAAGTAAAGTAAAAAGTAGTTGCGCTTGGACTTGCACACTTTCATGATCTGTTTTTGTTTGGGGTTCATAATTTTTCACTTTTTTGATCTTTTTTTATTCTTTTTGTCCTTTGATCTTTCTTTTAGGACATACCCTCTTTACATTTTTTTAATTTTTAACATGGAAAACATTTTGCAAAAAGCAAAAGTATGTACAATATTACAAGACTAATTATAGCCAATTCAAAATTATGAATCCTATTATTATTAGACCCTAACAGAGTCTGTTTGTATAAAGTCAGGAGATTGTTCCATATAGATTTCTTCATGCAAGTCTCCATGCAAGAAGGTTGTTACACAATAATTTGTTACCGTCCTTGTTACCCCTTCCCCTGCACTTTGGAGGACTCGTTCCGGGACCTGTGAGAGGTTACATGATCTGGAAACACTTGCATTGGCGCGGTTCCACTGTGTAGCACTCGCGCCAATGGGGGAAATTCTCGAAAGAGGGTGCGCCAGCTGGAGCTCTGTCTCAGAGTCGCACTCGCGCTAGCCCAGTTGGGTAAATTTTTTAACAAAAAAACTTACGAAGGTTCTTCCTAACCTATTCATGAACTGATTCCATCTTGAGTTGGTTTAGTTTGGCTTCGAATCTCCATAGAAGGGAAGTAGTTCTCCACCTCTCATGGAAGCTTCTTAGTGATAAAGCCAATCCCACAAATCTTGTGGATGATCCTAACTCCTTCCCCTCTATCTATAAAAGATTGTCCTTTTGCGTTTGACAAGTTAGTCTCCAAGTTCCAAATTCTAAGTCCCAAAGTCTGAGAATTGCTAAGCTCATGCTACAAGAAGCCTTCTTCATTCCCATAAGGCTAAATCTAAAGTGAGGAGATCCTTGTCCAAGTAACCAAGGAGAGAGAGGCTTGTTCCCCATTCCCAACAAGCTTTGCAAGGCATGTGCTGCTAATCACCCAGCCAAAGGAGGATTTGACGTCAGAACTATGGTTGTATTCTTCTTTGTTTATTAATAATAATAGACGACTATCATTATGGTTCCACTCTTATTGTCTTTATAATGATGATTGAGTTATATCCTTTCTGACTGATATATATTTGCATCTATTGGATTTTATGCTTGTATTTGTGTCGTTCTTTGCATGTGCAGGTGTCCATTAACGAGGATCGTGGGGATTGTGACCAGTCGAAGCAAAGGAATGGGAGCAACGACTTTTCTACAAGTACTAGCATTGGAAACCAAGTAGGCCCTCATCATCGGTCTTTAATTTGCAATTAGAAACCTGCGTGTTAGCGTTGTTTGATTGTTGCTAGACCCCATTTGGGCTAGTAGGGATCGCCTTTTTCCGCAGAGGGGATTTACCTCCACAACAAAGGCATATTTAACATCCATCAGATGGACTTCCCATTTGAAAGAGGCAGCAAGGGAAAGAACAAGGCGGATAGAGTTCATTTTGGCAACAGGGGAGAAGGTTTCAATATATTCAATGCCTTCAACTTGTGAAAAACCCTTAGCAACAAGACGAGATTTATGTTTATCAAGTCTTCCATCTGGTCCAAACTTGGTTTTGTAAACCCATTTGTGTCAAACAAGTTTTCGTCCCTTTGGAAGAGGAACAAGATCACATGTATCATTTTCCAATAATGAACAATATCCTTCATTCATAGTTGGGCCTGAAGCTTCTGCAAAGTTTTCAGGATCATAATTCATTGAAGCTTGAACCAGTAAAGAAGAGGCTCTATCGTACTGAGAACATGTATGTCGTTGATCTGTAGGATCACCTGCAAGAGCACTTTCTGGATCCCGAGTAGCATGAAACCATTTTGGAAGCTGAGGAGCTGAAGGAGGATCCCAAGAAGGTGGGAGAGGATCGTCATCCTCGCTTTCATTATCTGAAGAAGAAATATTTTCATAAGTAGAAGGGACATAGAGAGGTGGCACATTCACCGAACTAGGCTCATAGGTCAATATATTTTCAACAAACTTTACATCTCTTCTAATAATAACATTTTTGGATTTAGGTGGAAGAAGTCTATATCCTTTGACATCTTCAGAATATCCAACAAAAATACATTTTTCGCTCTTAGGTTCTAAGGCTTTATGTTTCTCATGAGGAATATGGGCCCATGCTTCACTTCCAAAAACATGAAAGTGGCTCACATCTGGTTTAATTGAGCTTCATGCTTCTTCTGGAATAATATTCCTTAAAACCTTAGTAGGCATGTGATTTACTATGTAATTTTCAAATTTAATTGCTTCTACCCTAAATTTAAAACTAAGCCATTTAGATTGAAGCATACAATTATCCATTTCCATTAAGGTGCGATTATTCATTTCAGCTACACCATTTTGTTGTGGAGTATATGGAACAGTATGTTGCAATTGAATTCCATGCTCAGTGCAAAAGTTGATGAATTTGTTGTTAGCATACTCTCTGCCATTATCAGATCTTAGCTTAAGAACTTTATGTCCATATTGTGTCTCAACAAAGGCCTTAAAGTCCAAGAACATGTTAAAGACTTCACTCTTGAGTTTTAAGAAGTATACCCAAGTGTGTCTGGAGAAATCATCAATGAAAGTTAAGAAATACTTGTAGCCAGAGAATGAAACAACTGGAAGTGGACCACATAAATCACTATACACAAGTTGTAAATGGGTTGAGACGTGCCAAGAGGCACGTTTTTCAAAGCTATCCTGATAATGTTTTCCAAGTACACATCCAGAACAAACACAATCTATGCAAGATACCATAGGAAGACTTGTCACCATATTTTCCTTACATAGATTTTGGAGGGAGCGATAGTTTAAGTGACCAAATCACTCATGCCAAAGTTTGGTCACTTCATCATTATGAGCAACAAATATTGAGGGAAGAGTTGATGACCCAAAGTTGTTAAACCTATACAACCTTGTAGAGTCATTAGCAATGTTAGTAGCTAAAATCTGTCTAGGATCTCTTAGGTCCTTAGTTACAACATCATGAGGTGAAAAGTTAATAGATTTACCTTCACCTAAATGATTTATCTAATATACAGATATAAGGTTGCAAGATAAGGTAGGAACACATAATACATCATTAAATTGACCATTATCTAGATAAATTGTTCCAGTTCGTACAACAATAAAAGATCTATCATCACCAACATTTATATTTTTTGTGTTGCAATCATTTAAACAAGAAAATATGGTTTTTTTGCCATGTGATAAGAAGCTCCAGAATCAATGAGCCACTCATGAGAATGAGAATAAGAAGATGCATTTAGTGCATAATCAGATCGAGATGCTTGACAACCACATGTAGAAAGTGTTATTCCTGAAGATGAAGTTGAAGTTGAAGAGTTGCTCCAAATGGATGTTATGCTTCTTCATTATTACTTCCAAGGCTTTCATCTTTTTAAAGCATTTGGATTCTAAGTGTCCATCGCAATTACAAAAGTTGTAATTTTTATCAGTCTTCTTCCCTTTGTTTTTATTTGCCTTATCATTTTGTTGAATTGCTTTTTCATTTTGAGGCTGAAATTCTTTAGGACCCTTATTTTGTTTAGGACCATTCTTTTTAGGATGCTGCTTCTTAGGATTCCTTGAATTTGGTTGTTGTTGGGCTGCTAAGGCTTTCTTAAAAGAGTTTCCATATTAAGAAGACCAATATGTAAGAGTTTTTTTGTTCTCTTATTAAAGAATCACAAAAAGAATCAAAAGAGGGGGACTTGTAGTCTTGTCCTTGAGAAATAAAGGTTTCTCTTGTAGAATGGAAGGTGGAAAGAAACACAGACTAGGTTGGTCCCAACTTAGTAAGAATGGAATAGATAAGGCTACCATCCTTTTTCTTAACCTTAACACAGTCCAAGAGAAGTCTAAGGGTCTTAATCTTGGACAAAAAATTATTCAATGGAAGAAAAATTATTGGGGTCCAAAGTAAGCACATCATTTTCGAGTTGATGGGCTCTAATTTCATTTTTAATTCCAAAAACTTTATTGAGTTGTTCCATTATTTCATCAAGGGTATTAAGTCCTGTGATTTGGAATCTAAGGTCTGGAGAAATAGACATCCCTATCAACCCACGTGCTTGATATTGCTTATTTTTCCATTTGGCTTGCTTATCTTCATATTTAGGTTTAGTGTTAGAAAATTATATATTACATAGTAATGGAACACATAAAATATTGCAGAAATATAAACACAGAAAACACATAAAACAAGAGAGACACAGATATACGTGGTTCGCCCAGTTTGGGCTACATCCACAGAGAAATAGCCAGTCCTTCTTTTATTATATTATCCAACAAACTGAAGAGATACAACCTACAACAAATCCATTGTAACTCCCTCTTCGCTCTCAATCTCCTCTCTTTTCCTCACTCAGAATATAGATCTACATAGACGTAATACAATTCCCTCATATATAGCAAGGGGGTTGCCTTCTAGGGCAAACAACCCTAAACTAAACATAAATTCTACCATCAGATCATCCGCCTAATGAATGGCCCAAATTGACTAGAAATTACTATATTTTTACAAGACAATTTTACATCTGTTTTTAGCTTCAGGGGCGCTGCCCCCAGACCCCCCAGCCGGGGGGGGGGGTCGCCCCCACGAACCCCTGCGGGGGGGACAAGTCTCCCCCACACACCCCCACGTGGAGGGGTGTATATTCTTCCTTGGGTATACATCCGACTGAGACTTTTGAATATAGAAGATAATCAGGCTCCACACCCAACATTTAGCCTCTTGGACTGAGGTTATTCTATAAAGACCTTTACTTCTAAGTAAATCCTCAATGTAGGAAAATCATTGGAAGTAGTTGGTGTTGTCAAGAATAACTTGGCATGTACTTTCCATTTTAATATAAACTAAAGTGGTAGATGTTGAAACTAAGTGTTCTAATGGAAAGATCTCGAAAAATTAGGCTGATTAAAAAAAAAGGCTCTGAAAATGGCTTCTAGATGAAGAAGTTATGGATTTTTGAATAAAAGTTGTTGAAGATGCCGACAAAGTATGTGAATGTGTGAAAGTGAATGATAATGTTATATTTTAAAAATAAAATACCCCGCCCCTTCCAAACTTAATCTAATTAGCTCACTTCTAAAAAAAATGTGACCCACTTTTATAAATAAGTGAAAGTCACTTTTACAATGGTACTCTATGAGCTACCCATTAAATTGTAACTTAAATAAAAGATAAAGTGACTTTAGAATTATAAGTGACTCACTCTTTATATTGAGTGAGAGCACTTTTACATAAAGTAACTTTAAAACATAAGTTACATGTACTTTTTGAAAAAGTAACTCAACAAAAAGAAAGACTTGAACCCAAAATCTCTATTCTTATAAAGTAACTTTGGACCAAATGAGCCAGTTTAAAAGGTTAGTAATTTTTGGAAAAAATGAAGGGTTTTTTTTTTTTGAGGTGCAAATTCAACAGTTTTACCTTCACTTGAATGATTTATCTAATTTTCATATTGAATGTTGCAGGATAAGGTAGGAACACATAATACAACATTAAATTAACCATTGTCTAGAGGAATAATTCCAATCCTTACAACACTAAGATATCTATCATCACCAACATATATATTTTTTGTGTTACAATCATTTAAAGAAGAAACCATGGATTTGTTTTTGGCCACGTGATAAGAAACTCCAAAATTAATGAGCCACTCACTAGAATGAGAAAAAGAAGATACATTTAGTGCATAACCAGTCCGAGATTCTTGACAACCACGTGCAGAAAGTGTTATTCCTGAAGATGAAGTTTAGGTTGAAGAGTGCTCCAAATGGATGTTATGCGTCTTCATTTCTTCTTCCAAGGCTTCCATCTTTTTAAATCATTTGGATTCTAAGTGGTCATCACGATTACAAAAGTTGCAATGTCTATCAGTCTTCTTCCCTTTATTTTTATTTTCCTTATCATTTTGTTCAATTGATTTTTCATTTTGAGACTAAAATTGTTTAGGACCCTTGTTTGGTTTAGGATCATTCTTTTGAGGATGTTGCTTCTTAGGATTCTTTGAATTTGGTTACTGTTGGGTTGTTAAGGCTTTATTGGAAGAGTTTCCAATATTAAGAAGACCAAGATGTAAGATTTTTTCTTGTTCTCTTATTAAAGAATCACAAAAGACATCAAAAGAGGGGGACTTGTAGTCTTATCCTTGACAAATAAAGACTTATCTTGTAGAATGGATGCTGGAAACAAACATAGAGTAGGCTGGTCCCAACTTAGTAAAAATGGAATAGATAAACCTACCATCTTCTTTCTTAACCTTAACACCATCCAAGAGAAGTATAAGGGTCTTAAACTTGGACAAAAAATCTTCAATGGAAGAAAAATTATCGAGGTCTAAGGTAAGAAACTCATTTTCGAGTTGACGAACTCTAAGTTCATTTTTAATATCAAAAAACTTTATTAAGTTGTTTCATTGCTTCATTAGGGATATCAAGTTCTGCAATATGGAATCTAAGATCTAGTGAAATAGACATCTGTATCAACCCACGTGATTGATCTTGCGTATTTTCCCATTTGGATTGTTTCTCTTTATCTTTAGGTTTAAGCTCTTTGCTTGAGGTTATTCTACAAAGACCTTTACCTCTAAGTAAATCTTCAATGTAGGACAACCCTTTGAAGTAGTTGGTGTTGTCAAGAACAACTTGGCATGAAATTTCCATTTTAATAGAAAATGAAGCAGTAGATGTTGAAACTAAGTGTTCCAATGAAAAGATCTCAAAAAAATAAACTGATTAAAAAAAACGGCTCTGAAAACGATTTCTGGATGAATAAGTTATGACTTTTTGAAGAAAAGTTGTTGAAGATGCCGATGAAGTACATGAATGTGCGGAAATGAATGATAATGTTATATTTAAAAAAAAAAATTCCTCCCCCCTCCAAAATTAATCTAATTAGCTCACTTTAAAAAAAAAAACTATGTGACCCACTTTTATAAATAAGTGAAAGTCACTTTTACAATGGTATTATATGAACTACCCACTAAATTGTAACTTAAATAAGATAAAGAGACTTTAGAATTATAAGTGACTCAATTTTTATAATGGGTGAGAACACTTATACATAAAGTAACTTTAAAACATAAGTTGCATGTGATTTTTCAAAAAGCAACTCAACAAATAGAAAGATTTGAACCCAAGACCTGTATTCTCATAAAGTAATTTTGGACCAAGTGGACTAGTTTAAAAGGTTAGTAATTTTTGGAATTTGTTTTTTTTCGCTGAAGCTTTGGAGTGCATGCTTACTTGAGAAAATGTTTTTTGCCTATAAAACAAAAAAACCACACAACCCAAAATGGACATGCAAAAAAAACCAAACCTTACGACTTGAAGTTGGATTTCTCTGGAAACTTAATATTTTCCTCAATGTTTTTGTTTTTCCGAGATCACACTAAAGCACGGCGGAAAAGAGCATACGCATGAGAAAAATCCTTCCATCCCATTTCTGATTTGCCTAGATCACACAGATTTGCGAGGTATAGAGCATACACATAAATGAAAGGTATGGATCCGGTAATAAAAGATAGAGAGATAAATAAACCGAAATAAACAAAGAAATAAATAACTAAAACTGCAAATAAAGACTGTATACCTCCATATTTTAAAAATGGCATAGCTAGGGCTACTGGAAACCTTTTCGCATGAAACGAAAGGGGTTCCTCACTGGAACATATTATCCTAACGCAATAGAGCAATCCTCTCGGCCCGAAAGTGGTTAGAAATAGTAGATCTAGGAAACAACAGTTGGATGTACTTGTATCGGCTTCGGATTTGGATCACCAATGGATGCGGCCCTTAAATAGCTTTGATACCATGTTTGGTTTTCCATTACACCAAAACCCACAAATTTTAGTAAAATTCCAAACCATTATCATTACCTTTTTTAGTGGTTTTAGGGTGGATCCCAGAGTGGCGGTTAGTCCACGTGATCGATTCCCAATGAAGTGAGTGTGGAAATCCAACACATGGGAGCTTTCCAGTTTGGAAATAGGCAAGGGATATGGGTCCGAAAGGAACAGATGTTGTGGAATGGGAGGCTTACATACAGTCTCTTTGAACCATGGGACTATGCAGAACTAAGGAGGGGGACCATATTACCTGGGCCGACAAGATGCGATCTAACATGGTGGAGGTGGCTGACACTTACAAGTATCTCATTCACTATTTAAGAGCACTTAACCGTCCTTACTGGTTCTCCAAGATATGAATACTTGACGTCCCTATAAAAATTATTCCTTTTTTTATGGTTGGTTTGAAGGAACAAAACCCTTACCTAGGAGAATCTATGTAAGAGGGGTTTTAATGGGCTAGGGAGATGCCCACTATGAAAATTCTACACTGAAACTAATGTCCATCTATTTTTGCAATGCCCTATTTCTATCATGGTCTAGGATGGTATTGTTTCTTCGTTGAATATGTCTTGCAGGAGATTTGGACACATTGAAGAATGCATCCAATGGTGGCTGGAGCGTGGTGGTAAATTTATGGTTATTCCGCATTAGTTGTTGAAGGGAATGAAAGCATGAGGGAGATCTTATTGCAGAATTGGAGATGGAAAAAGATGACAGTGAAATCTGCCTTGCAACATTAACCATCTACTGAATTAAAGACAAACTCTAAAGCTCAAAAAAGAACTAGAAATCTGTGTTTTTGGGGCTGTTGAAGGGTCCCTTCCTCAAATCATGGTCCCATAGGGAGGAAGTGAGGCCAAG